>VZTE01000369.1:1778625-1904779 GCA_013397775.1 Eulacestoma nigropectus | reverse complement strand
GCTCTGTGGGGTTTCTCCATGCAGGGAACTAGACATACCACTTTATTTCCCAATATGTGGTATTTTCCCTTATCTTTTTTGTCTAACAACTTTTGCCAGGATGGGAGATTCCCTCATGCTGGGTGCTGTATGAACACAACACAAAATCAGTGTTTCATAGACTCCTTCTTGATGAAAACACTAACTTTGGGGAAAACAGAAGGATTTTCATATGTGATGAACAGATCTCCTATGGTCACTACTCCTGCATGTCTTGGATTAACTACTCAGCTGGGCTATCAGTGACATGTTTAAGCATGAGGAGCAGTGTTCTTTGTTCCGTTTCATCTGAACTGCTATGAATACAGATTTTGTTGTCCATCTTAGCTTTGTAACTCTATTAAATTCTTTACCTTAACAATGTCACTATTGGAAGCACAGTACATTGTGATTTCTTTATATTCTACTACTTTCATGAGTCATAGGAATCAGCCAGGGGCAAAAAGGATGATGGAAGGTGCAAAAACATCTGTTTAGGTTGTTTGAATGATTTTCATTTGAATCTGTTTCGCTCCTCTGCTGCTTGCTTGGTAGCAGTGGTTAAGTGGAAGACTTTTGGACAACTCACTCAGCCTTTAGACATCCCCAGGGATGGCAGGAGTATTGGTAGCTCTTAGACAAATAACTTTAAGTACCTTCTATGTTCACCAGACCCTGCAGGTTCCATGAAATCCCATGAAGACAAAGCCAGGAGGTTGACTTCCTGCAAAGAGCCTTAGAGATAGTTTAAAAAAATGAATAAAAAAAAAATCCAAAAGATAATTCCTTCACTGTTAGATTTGTAACAGAAGCTCATCACATGTATCAGATCCCTGGGTACATATGCAGATGTTTCAGCCATATGCAGCAGCATATGGCACGTTTCTCACAATAACTAGTCTTTTTTTCCTGTGTAAGGCTATAAAAACAAACATAAGAGTGTCTCAGCCAGCTTAGGACAGAGGGGGTGCCTCTGATGCCTTCATCCCCCCCTGTCAGGCCAACTGCCCACCAGCCAAACACTGGTTCAACTTCTCTTGCTCTCCAGTCCACTTTCCAGTTATCCTGGTACAAGTCAAGCTCTGCAGGTCACCCCCAGCCTGTACTGGTGGGTGGGGTTATTCCTCTCCAGGTGCAGGACCTGCATTTCCCTTTGTTGAACTTTGGACAGTTCTCTGACCAGGTCCCTGTGAAGGGCTGCACAGCCCTCTGGGGTCTCAGCCACTCCTCTCAGCTTTGTGTTGTCAGCAAAGCTGCTGAGTAGACATCTACCCTTCATTCAAGTCATTGATGAACATGTCAAATAACACCAGGCACAGTATTGAACCTTGGGGGACACCTCTAGTGACAGGCCCCCAGCTAGACCCTGTGCCACTGATTACGACCCTCTGGGATCTGCCATTCAGGCAGGTCTCATTCCATCTCACTGTCCACTCATCCTGAACACCAAGGGAGTCTCCTTGCCTTCTTCCCACATGGTGTGGGGTGGGTTTCTCCACCACAACGAGCTCAGCCATGTTGTTAGCAAAGGAAATTAGAAGTGGGCACCTTGTTTCTTGGTCCAATAGCCTGGCATTGGATCACAGTATCTGGTGCCTCTGCTGGAAGATAATAGCAGCAAATTAAGTGCTGCTTAAGCTCTACTGATCAATCACCTCCCTGCCCCAGATGTTCCTGCAGTGAAAGAGATTGGTCGCAAATTCCATCTCACCGCCTTCCCCGGCGCCCTTTAACAGAAGTGCACATGTTGAGAGCCACCAGCTTAACGAGTCTCACCAAATGCCAGACATTTCTCCTGCCTGATTAGCAATGAGTTTTTGCATTTGTGGAAGTTATTTGTAGGGCAAAGAGGTTTTTTTCTGGGTGCTGGAGGAAAAATTGCTAACTGAAATGGAATTCAGTACAAGCACTTGAGATTGAAAAGGTCATGGCTGTTAGAGTGGGCAAAATTTATTTCTTCTTGGTTGTAACAGCCACAAACAGAGAAGGAGAAGCTTGGCGGTTCCAGCCTGACTGCAACAAAATAAAGACACCCACCTGCAGGATATGTTAAGCTAATAAGCGAAAAACCAGATCAGTGTGCTTGATGGTATAGGATCATGGAGAGATGCTTCAAATAGTTACAAAATCCCCAAAACAGAGAAATTCAGAAAAGCTGCTGGGATAGGGAAGGGCTTCATTCAACATAATGCAAGTTGTACACACATCGCACGTATCAGAGAGGATGGAGGACTTTAAAGTCAAAAGCCTCTATCAGGAGGGTTCCTGCTCACTACAACAAAAACCCTGTTGTGACTTCAGGAAGCTGCAATTGAAGGGTCTGCAACACAAGCTTGATGAGGAGCAGCTGAGGGAGATGAAGGGCTCAGCCTGGAGAAAAAGAAGGCTCAGAGGGACCTTATTTCTCTACAGCTACGCAGCAGGAGGTTGTAGCCAGGTGATGGTTGGCCTCTTCTCCCAAGTAACAAGAAATAGGACAAGAGAAAATGGCCTCAAGTTGTGCCACGGGAGATTGGATATTAGGAAAAATTTCTTCACCAAAAGGGTTGTTGAGCGTTGGAACAGGCTGCCCAGGGCAGTGGTGGAGTCACTATCCCTGGAGGGATTTAAAAGATGTGTAGATGTGGCACCTGGGGACATGGGTTAGTGGCAGGCTTGGTAGTGCTGGATCAACGGTTGGACTCGACACTTAAAGGTCTTTTCTGACCTAAATGATTCTATGATTCTGAGCATGTGGCTCCAGTCAGGTAATAGTGGGTGGCTTTGATGGATGTCAAAAAGTGGATCCCTTTGAAACGAGAACCTTTCTGGATATTTTGCTTCCCAAACCAGGTATGGAATTTTACACTTTTCCCATCCCACAACACATATTAAAACTCTGCCAGCTATCCTGTGGTTTAGAGCTTTGTTTCCTACTTGCTCCACGCAACTTGCAACATCAACGTTTCTCTCAATACAAATACAGTCTGCCAACCCCTTAAACACAGAATTGTCATTTCCACTAGAAATATGAATGCAGCATAAGTACAGCAGTAAAAAAAACATGAATCTTTGAGAGTCCTAATCTTTGAAGTACTGTTTTTTTCACTGCAAAAAGAAGGCACGTTTTACTCACAGACAACTTTCTTTCCTAAATGCCTGTCTGAAACAGGAATTATTCAAATAATGTGACTTTCTGGAGAGACACGGCTATTTCAGACCTCTGCTGGAAGTTTATTGAAGGAAATACTGGTGTTTACATAAAAGAGAGAATGTTTGTTTGTGAGGGAAAAGAAAATAATCAGATATGAAACGATAAAACCTGTATATTTTCAGGTTCTACTTCTAAGTTCCTTGTCTAAATAAAGATTCTGCAGCTCTAAAGGAACATGATTGTGAGGTCCTAAACCTCTGCCCACTTCCTCCCTCTGACCCCAGCAGGAGAAGGAACTGTGGAGGACATGGAGCTGTGAACAGTACTCTGCTCATTTGAGAACTAAGGAGGAACATACTTGGAAACTGGATATCTCCAGCTGGTTCCCAACCCATCCTGCCCCATCTACTCACAGGATTCAGCCTGGAAGGAGCATATCCTGCTTGGCTGAGCCTGACAGCTCCAGCCCTGTTTTCCGTGGCTCTTTTGAAGGGCCAATTCCTGCTCTGAGCACTTGTTGGAGTAATGGAGCTCTGTGAGTGCCAGCTCCAAGGCACACGCTGAGCTCTCAGGAGAAACAGGGCTGCAATGCCAGCTCTGTGCCTGGTCTAAAAGGATCATTTTATTATTTAAACTATTTATTTTGTTTATGACCTAGAAGCTTAGCTGTTTAGTGTGCCTCCTTCTATTAGGAAAATGATAAAACCAAACCCCAAACCCACATATTTCACTTTTCTCCCGAGTTCCTCTTGGCAGCTCTACAGCTGCTGCCTTACTGAGCATATGTACTAGGGAAAATCAAGTTTATCTCCTTCTTTCTCCTCAGGAAAAAAACCCTCCATTCTAGGCGCAAGGTCTGGCCACCTTGTGGGTACCTAACTTGAGGCAGGCCACCAAACCACTACCTGGGAGCTAGCATACTATGGGAAAAAGCATAATGTGAAGGGCAAAAGATGCTGACTGGCATCCAGGGAAAACATCCATCCTCCAGAAGAGGATGATGGCAAATAGAGCAACAGCTGGTGAGAACAGACCAATAAAAATGTGGTGTTGGGGGATGAGAGAGGAAAAGATGGATATAACAATCTGTGTTTTCACAAGGTTGGCAGCTGAACCACATGTTCTGGAAAAGATAAAAATACATCCAGGCTTAAGATGTCTCTCTGGGGATCTTATACCTGATGGAGCGACAGCAAAGAACTCTGCTCCATGGACTCTTCTGAGCACAGTGACAGGACAAAACTGAAATACAGGCAGTACAGGCAAAAACTAAAAGCATTTAAAAATTTTTTTTATAGTGAGGGTAGTCAAACACAAGAAGGAGGTTGCCCAGAGAAGTTGTGGACTCTTTGTCCTTGGAGATACTCAAAGCACAAGTGGGGCTGGCACTGGACAGCCTTCTCTGGCTGGTTTTGCTGCCAGCAGGGCTGGACTGTCTGATCTCCAGAGGTGCTTGCTATCCCTGCTGTCCCATGATGATAAATTAGACAAGAATATCCAGCCTAAGAACAACCTCTTGCCTGGTGTGTATGTGCTGTACCGCCTTTTGTCAGAGCATGGAGGGTACTCTTCACCTCTACTTGGACAAAGAATAAACTTAGTGAAGGACATTATTAGCATACTAAAAAAACCTTCCACATCTTCTGGGCATACTTTGTTCTTCTCAGTGAGAGAAAGAAAGGCTTCAGAAAAACTGGTGCAATCAGGGACCTGACTTCTTCAAACAAAACAGCTCAAATGAGCCATCCCATATTCCTGGCACAAACTGCTGCTAGCTCTTGGATGTTAAGTGGGATGGGCAGGATATACTAGGCAGTAGCCTGACTGTACATGAATTGAGAGCTGGATTTGATCATGACAATTACTTTCAGAGATTAGCCTTTGCAAACACACTTTCTACAGCCAAATCAATCCCTAGCCCTGTTCAGGTACCCTTGTTCTCTCACATTCTCTGTCACCTACCACCCTGCAGCAAAGCAACAAGTCCCTTCACATACTGAGCTAGTTCAGCTATTCTTTCACCTGCATTTTGATTTCCACGTGTGCCTCTTTGCAAAACTAGTGCACAGCTGGTGCAGAGCAGAGCTCCTATTTGCTCTTCATGCTGCTTGCTGGATTTCAGTAAACTGAACCCAGAGCACACAAGGGTGAAATCTTCATTCTGGGCAGGACAGAGAGATGACATGTTTCTGTACTTACCATCAACCTTGGCACAATGTTGGTGTAATAATTTGTCATTCTTGAACAAGAATAAAACAAGTCAATGACCTCTGTTTGACTCCAAATTGTTTTCTACATTGTCAAAACACACAGATTTGGAAAGATAATTACCTCAATACCTCTGGGTGACAATCTCAAATTAAACTACAAGGACTCTATGGTCCATCTATCTCTTTGCAGCTGAATTCACTCCAGATGCGTACAAACCAGAAAGGCAAATACCCAGGAGGCTTTTACAGGCCTTGTGCCTCTACCTCTCACTTCAGAGAGAAAGGGCCAAGTAGTGCCCCCATTCTCAGAGGCAGGGTGGGTGTGAAAGCCCACAGAGCCTGGATGGGCCTTGGAGCAGATACAGCCCTCCCCAGCACTGCAGCAGCCCCTCCACAGAAATCAACCTGGCTGCCCTGTGACAGAGCAGGGAGAGCAAAGCTAAAAAGCTTCCACCTGCTAAGGCCATCTCCCTTGGAAAACTGCTGGAGAGACACAGGCTTGCCCACCACAAGCACAACCACATGGCCCCGAACTTTCCTTTCTTACCTTCTACCTGAACTTGGGGGCAAATCTTGCCCTCACTCCACCTCTCTTGGCACCAGGCACTAGATGCTGCTGGCTTAGCTGATCCAGAGGATCCAGGCTGCTGGGGAAGTGGGACAGCTTGCAGGGTCAGAGGCACCCCAGGTAGTCAGGAGCCCCTAAAGTGCCTCTATAAAACAACAGAAGAGAGTAGCCCAAACAAGCAATATGCCTGGAAAGGGCAACTACAACTCAGCAGGCAGAGCTCACCAGCCACAGAGCCACAAACCTTCAGCTGTCCCTGTCTAAGTGGAGCTAATTTAACAAGGAGCAAGTGGGGAATTGGCTGGGTCCCAATTAGGCTAATTTGGGCAGTGGTGTGAGTCATGCAGGCAGTGCGAAAGAGGCTGGCAACTTGGAGTCATTTGGGAACCTACCAGAAGTTAACATCAAAGTTGCAATTGAGCTTTTGCTTGAAAATCTGTGTGTCTTATCAGTTCTCTGTCTTTCCCACAGGGATTTGGGCTGCTCAGTAAACCCAGCCCTTCCTCTGGAATACAGAATACAGAACAACACCTTTTACCATGCCTCTGGCAATACTTGCTTACTTGATCTTGCAATGTCTTTCTATCGAGCAATCCCTCTTCAGTGTGGTTTCCGCAGTGGGTTTTCACTGAGAACTGTTCATTCAGTCATCCTTTTATCAGTGAGAAAACATCACATGCTCTTGCATTGTCAAGTGTGAAACCCAACTTGCACACACTGTCACAGTGTGAGTGCAGGTCACTGCAAGCCATGGATCCAGCTCAGCATACACAAAACCCTGCCCAGATTCCCACCTTCCTGTTTCATACACGGCCGTGCATCTCACGTGCAGTCAGAGCCCCAGCCTGACATGGTCTCTACTGAAAAGTGCTGAAATTGCAGATGATAACCCTCCCATGGAACAACTATCAGCCCCAACTATCTGCACTTCTAGTCTATCACCTGCTCACTTTGGCTGAACTGGAGTTCACAGATGTTCAGTTTAAGGGTACACATTTAGTATAAATATCTATTTATCTTCATTTTTTCTATCACAATTATATAATAACTAGAAAATAATCCAAATGTGTTTTATTCTAGGTAAAAGCCAGCAGTTATTAATATAAGCAAGTATGATATGCCTTTCAAGACAAAGCTGATCTTAATTCAGGTTTTTTCCAAATTTGAAAATGTATTTCATTTTTTCTGGATCCATGTGGAAACCAATGCAAAATAGTCTTTTCTATTTATGTTCCTTGATTTAGCTTATACTATTATATATTAATGTAGGTTGCTACTTAGCCAGGGCCATGATTTAAGATGTTATTGTGCTCTCCTCAGGATGCTAATTCTTCCCCGAGTACTCTTGCTGAGTACTGCACAAATCAGGTGGTTAATCACACCTCAGGTAACGGGTCTCAGAGCTCCTAAGGATGTAGCCACTTTTTTGTTGTTGTTGTTATTAGTCCTGTGGGTTTTTTTTATGGTTTAATGTAAAGTAGCAGAGTTGGGATGTAGGTTACTGCAGAGATAAACTGGGCAATTCACTGTTGGACATGCAGCTGGAGGGAGAACTATTGAAAACCAGCATAATTCACCAGTTGTAATCTCTGACATAAGATCTGAGACCAAAAGCCGATCCAGGATTTCAGAGGAGGAAGAAATATTTCTCTGACTACTGGGCACAACGTTGGTCTGGGCTCTGAAAACATTTGAAGCCCTGTAAGCTTTATATTCCAAAAGAAGTATCTGCTTCTGAGTTTTGGAGCTGAAGAGGTCAAAAGGTGAGTCTGTCCCTCTGGTGAGCTGCGCTGTCAGGGGCAGGGATGGGGCAGAGAGGGGTGACTCCAGGCGCTGCTGGTGGCCAGCAGCTCACTGACCCTTCACAGACTGCACCATGTTTTGTAGTCAGAACATCAGTGACATCAGTATTTCCCTGCTAGCCTTAGATAGATAAATAAAACCATACCTTGCATTAATTTTCTTTGGGTTTTTTGGCATCTCTTAGCTTGATTTTTTTTGTTGTTGTACAGTGAAATTTTCTGCTTTCTTTCAGTTGCCTTAAAATTTAATTTCTTAAATCGGGGAAATGTTTTTACTTCTCTGTTAAATAATCAGCTTTCTTTGAACTGTGAGGCAATGCGGGAATGTCCTGTGGGGAACACCAAGAGAGGATAGATCAGATGAATGCAACAGGGTGTAGTTTTGGGATCTTTTTATGGGATTTGCCCACTGTCCTTGTCTAATAAGTGAGAGACCATAATTCCAGTGTCATGTGCAGTTGAGGGACCTTAATGTCACCCCCTGAAAGTGTTCAAATAACATATGGATATGGCACTTTAGGACATGGTTTAATGGTGGTGCTGGGTTGATGGTTGAACTTGATGAATTTAAAGAACTTTTCCAACTTTAATCTATCTATGATTCTATGATTAGAAATGAGCTCCACTTGCTCCTCTAGTAGTACCTACTGTAAATGCCTTTGTTTTATTATGGGCTCTAATTATCTGCTTTGGTTTCACCAGTTGCATTGTGCTGAGTGAAACAAATGTGTGAGCATCACGTTCTAATAAGCTGTCAGCAATTTAGCCCTGATTAAAAAATGCCTGTGTTGCAAAACCAGGCTATCACTGAACTAGTGTCTCCTTTAGCTCTCAGAAACAACCAGAAAGTGTCCAAACACAGCTGCCCACAGAGAGCACCTTACCCATGCAGTAAGGATGAGCATCACCCTCTTACCCTAGAGCCAGGCATTCAAGCAGTTACTGAACTGCAAATAAAATCCATAATGGCTTTTAAAATGTTGCTCCAATTAGTGCTCAATTATCTGCCCTCCTCTGGGAGGTCAGATCTCGTGTTTATTTAACTCATTCCTTTTGCAAGGCTATGAATGGGCTGGCAGTCTGAGGGTAGTGGGAATTTTGATTTGGGAAAGAGTAAGAGCTGGAAGTACAAGCAGGCACCAGGGGTCCGTGGGAGGGGGTGTCCTTCTATGGCCACCCATCCCCTGGAGGGACTGGGTCTCCTCACTTGGTGAAGGCCTGGCCAGATCTGTCAGGTAAGTGCTCCAACCCTGGCTGCCACACCCAGGCACCACAGGAAGGGTTGGGGAGAGGGAAATCTTCCCCTTGCCTTTGCATCCGTGAGCTGCCTTTTCTGAGAGCTGTGCAGGGGAGCCTCTCCCTCAGGCCAGGTGCTGGCCATGTCCCCTTCCCGAGGGTGTGGCAAGAGGGTCCTCATGGTTTGCACTCATCCAATTGCTATTCTCAGACCTCTGTGATCCTCAGCCAGACTCTTCCCCTCCTGGCACAATTGGGGCTGCTGTGATTCACAGCAAAAGGCATCAGCTCAGCTCTTGGAGTGTCAGCAGAGCTGCCCATGCCTGGAGGACATTCCCTTTGAAGAATGTACTTGAGTTCAAAACAGAACTGAAGGAGCTGAAATGCTGTATTAAGCTGCTTGCGTCTACCATGAGTTCACATTAGATGTAGTCAGGCTATTGACTTAAAACCTCAATTCCCCTTTTACGAAAGAATGAAGCTGGAATTGGAAGAGGAAAAAGAAATCTGCATTTTCATGAGTCAGTGCCTGTGATTTTTTGGTGCGCAGATGAAAACTGAGAGGAACGCAGTGCAATAAAACCAGGAGAGGAAACAGCCCAGTCGTGAAGTTGTCATCAGGAAAACCTCAGGCAAAAGTTGTACAGCCTCTGCAAATCTGAGCGCCTCTCCAGTGAGAGGCAATGAAAAACAATTCATGAAAAGACATCAAGGTGATGACACAGAATTAAAAATAAGTCTGAAATCCTGAGCTAGCTGAAGAAAGAGACCTCAGTTGTTCCTGCTGTGAGTGTGTGGCCAGGACCCTGCTCTTGGCAGGGAGTCTGCCTGCTCTGGGTCTGTTGGGATCCTCAGAGCTCTAAGATGATGAAATTTCCTTGGAAGCTTGTAACAGAATCCTTATTCCTCTTTTCTCCAGAGTGTGGGTGAGAAGTTTTAGTAGTTGTGACAGCATCTGGGGTATTAATCTTCGGGAGGTTATCACCCCATAGCATTTGTGAAGTCCACCAGAGCTACCTATTCACTTCACTAGATTACTCCTTAAAAAAACCCTATAACCTGTACTCCTGTTTTATGTTACACCTCTGTTGATGTATCTAAAATGTCTGAAGAATAACTGATTATTAATATGATTATTCCACATACGGGTTAGAGAACTTTATATTTGTTTAATATAAAACTAAAATGGTTCCAAGAACACCCCAGTGGAGATATGTCTCCTAGCAAACTGAGGTGTGACTAAGATTTATTCAAATTTAATAAAAAATAAAGTCAAGAAAGTAATCAAAAGCGTATTTAGTGGACTCTCAGATGATTAACCAACATGTTCACAGAGCCAAACCTCTGTATCTGTCTTTTTACTGGTTCATTAATTTCTCTTGGCATGAACTAATTTACAAACATCTAGCTGACCTTGACATTTGAGAAAAGTGAATTCTTACAACTCCTTTATTTATATCACGAAAAACTTATTTGTCAGGAAGTAGTTTGAAATAGGGATTCAAATACTGTTGCTTTTCCCCACCTTGAACTGGAATTACAGAATGAAAGCATTGCTGTCTTCATATAGCACATACTGTACTATAAAAATGAAATTGCTGTGAATTAAAGGAACATTTAATGCAAGGGATTCAGATGGATTTCTTTTATTGACTTGCAATGACTTGTTAATTCAGAATGACTTCATTATGAAACTTCACAGTCAGACACAGCACTGAGTAAGGAACTCTGAAAGTTCATGAGTAACTTCTGTACGCTTACAAGCAGGCTCAGAACTTCTCACCTGTATTAATAAAAATGTTGTTTGTACCCTGTGCTTGTAACTTACTGAAGTGGTATGATACTGGTTCTTTTCCTTGGCTGATTGACACTGGCTGCTGTTCAAGGTAGTCTGTGCCTGTTACAACTAGATCCACTACTTGAGCTCTCTTTTCACCTACAGTGGTGTAAAAACCCCATCAGATATTACGAACTTGAATTAAACCAATTTATTCCAGCCTTGCTCACCCCATCCGTGACATAGATCTTCTGCAAACGCTCAGCAGATGAAGCTTCATGAGAATGAATCCAAGCAAAAATCGTGCTTGAATCTATCCCGTGTTCAGTTTTGCCCTAGACCAAATCCTACTCCACAGAAAACAGAACATTGGGTAGCCTTGAGCAATGCTCAGTTGCTTTCTTCAAACTTAGCACTTATGCAGGACAACCTCCCTACCAATAAAAGTGAGTTTTAAAGTATTTTGCAAAATTAGGACGTAAATCCCACAGCTGTTCAGTTTCTGCTCACATCAGTTCACATCAGACCTACCTGATCATCATTCTTTAAATCATCTTAGATTAGTTATATTACTTTGATAATATAAAATTATCTTCTATTAGTTTCTCATAAATATAAATTGCATTAAAAAGCCAAACCCTTCATTTCACTTAAGGTTCCCCTGTGATAGCATTACGCTTCCCTATCTCATCATTTACAAAAAATCCAGGCACTTACGAACAAGAAAATTAATAATTAAAGACATAATAAATCATATATTCCAACTTAATAAACACATTAAAAACTAGAAAGCATGTTTCATCTCAGTGTAACAACCCAATTAAAATTTCAAGGGCAGTTTATGGTTGGAGGTGGCATCATTTGTACTCCAATGTCTGAGTTACCCATGGCTGGGCAGCTGCATGGCCCCCTCCAGCCTGGAGACTGGGGGCCTTCTTCCCCCTTGCCTCAAGGGGATGTTGAGAAAATGTAGGTGATGTAGGAGTGAGAGAGGAGAGTGGGGCTTGATCCCTTTTCTAGTGACAGCATCTCCCCCAAGGCCCTGTGGCAGTGTCCTCAGCTGCCACAGCCCCGAGCTGGCTGTAGGCGAGTCTTGGAGTGGATCTGAGCACAGAGGGCCAAGCAAGGACAGAGCAGAGCAGGCTGGTTTAGGGCACAGAGCTCGTTTCCCCTTTCAGGGAGACACAGCAGCTTTCCCAAGCAGTGTGAGATAAAAGGCTGCCTGGCAAGCATACAAAGGGTCTGGGCCATTGTGAAGAGGAGAAGGAATATCGCATTAGAAAGGCTACCAGAAACTGTTTTGAATGTACTGCAGTCCCTCACAAAGCTCATTGCTATTTTTGGACAAAAAATATGTTTCAGACCCTTAGAGGCAAAAACAGTGGCTAAAGAAGCTCCATTTTTTATTTGAGCTATTCCTAGAACTGGAAAAATATATGAACTTATCCAGACAAAGCTTTAAGAAATAGCATTGACTAACACTGTTTAGGTTTAGCTGAGTTACTCTTTAATTAAGTCAGATGACTGGTCATTCTCTGAGAGCAGTGAAGCAGAAATACTCAGAAGACCCCTCTTGTTTTGAACACACTGTATGAGTTACAAGATTGCAACAACACACTCATCCCACAGGCAAACAAAAACACCACTGCACACTGTGACACCAACTCTGCTCCAATGAACTGCAAGGTCCCTCTACTTATCTGGAAGAGATTTGCAATTTAACAAGGTACTCAGGGCATAAAGTGGTTCTCTCAGGCCAGTTCTGAATCCCCAATTGGGATTCATCCTTACTGGTGAGCATTCATGGACACTGTCAGAGACAGCTGCCATAAATATGGGTAAAAATAAGCTGAGTTTTTTTCTCTCTGAGCCAAGAATATAGCTCCTGTTGGTCCCTGTGGGATCTGGGTCTGGAGGGCACAGCCAATATCTCTGTGCCAGTCCAGTGTCCTGCAAGAAGGAAGACAACAGAAGCTGTAGGAAATCTCTACTGGCTCCAAAAGTTAAGATGCATGCAATAGACTTTTTTGTCACTGCCATAATAAATTACAGACTACCTTCTCCTTGCACTGATGAAGAGGATTTCTTTTTTAATTTATTACTTTTGAACAGTTTCATTTTGCTGTAACAAATCACTCCAGGGCAGGCATGGTAAAGACAATCTGCTGGGTAATTTCTGCCTTTCTCAGGACTATTTGGAACAGATTTGAACATGAGTTTCCAGTTGAGCATGATCAAGCATTCAGACCAAATTTAAAGATGAATCGCTTTGATATCACACTGAAGCCTTTTGAAGAAAGCTTGCTAAAAAGATTGACTGATGTGATCACACCTAGGCAGCACCACTGTGTTCCCACTTAGCA
Source organism: Eulacestoma nigropectus (assembly GCA_013397775.1). NCBI lineage: Eukaryota > Metazoa > Chordata > Aves > Passeriformes > Eulacestoma > Eulacestoma nigropectus. Next base: position 1,891,672 of record VZTE01000369.1, on the reverse strand, counting down.
GTACAGGTACAGTTCTAGTAGACACAAGAAGGGATAGAAAATTAAATTTATGGGATAAGCCTTGCTTTGCTACCTCAGTTCTCACCACGACAACCCTCCTGGCCTCCACCCCAAGCCCCCTTTGGAAAGGAACCTGGGCCATACATATGTGCCAGGGTGTGCTCCCCATTTCAGAAACATTATTTTGGAAAACCCAACCAAAAAAACCCAAAGAAAGTCAGATGGAAACCCCACTTGATTGCACAGGACAGCCATCCTCTATAGAATCTCCTCTTACACATTCATCTCCCATAAGCCCTTTTCATAAGCAGATGGAAAATGAGAAAGATAGCCAAGTGCAGCTTTGACAGCACAAGAGCTTATTAGGATTGATGGGGAGGTTACAAAGAAAACCAGCTTATAAAAAGAAAGAACAAGTCCTTTTGGGAGCCTGGCACTGCTCCTAATTCATCAGCACATTTCCTCTTTCTAAAGCAAAGCTACCCCAGCACTCCTCAATGAGACACAGTGAGCAGCAATGGCAAAGGTCTGCTGGATTCGTTGCCTGAAGGTGGGGAATGAGTCCCTCATCCTGAGGCTGGCACTGCATGGGCCATTAGGTGAATGAATCTCTGGGTAAACTGCAGCCTGACCTAGAAAACACCTGCTCAAGGGACCATGACAGCAGCAAATAGGTGGCAGGAGGGATGGGAAGATCACTGTGTCCTGTCCTCACTGTGTGGCTGGAGCAGCTCCAAGTCCAACCCCTTACACAGTGCTGCAGCCCCAGCAGCAGAAATGGGAACATAAATTAGCATCATGGCAGGCTGGAGAAAAAGTGCACGAACTGCTTGATACTTCCCCACAGACAGGCTATGACCAGCTTGGATTACTAACATCATCTCCAAAACATTTTTGAAATGAGTCAAAGCAACCTTACATGGTTTCTGGGCAGGGTGAGAAACAGGAAGCTTCCTCAGCTCCCAAGGCCAAGCCAGTCTATGCCTGGCTGCTGATCCCCACCTCCTACTATCCCTCCATGCCCGGGATGCCTACATTGCTGATGGCAATCCTCAAACTTTCCAAAATGAGACCCAGCCAAGCACATTTCCACTGCCTGGCCACCAGTGAGGGCCCACTCTTCAGCCTTCATGGTGCCAAAATCCAACAATCCTGCCAAGCAATTTCTTGCTTCCCAGAAATTTCAAAGCACTTTAATTAAATTCTGCAAAAAAATTGCCTTGGAAATCCCTTCTGGTATCCTTGAACAGGATCAGTTTTGAAAGGCTGCTATTTTATCTCCTCATTTGCCTGCATTTTTCTAGCTTGAGCTGGACACCCTCATTCCGTATCTGCTCCCAGCCAAGGTCACACAGCCCGACGATTTAGCAGGGCTCTTGATTGCTGCTGCTGGTACTGTAACACCTCAACCATTTCATCAGCTGCTTTTCAATAACTTTTGTCTTTTCCCTCTAAGTCTACACTGGGTTTTATTATTTCTTTCTAGACTCATAAGCTGCTGCAGGTTAAATACCTTCCCCTCGGAATCAGGCTGTACATCAGAGAGCAGAGTTACCAGCAGATCAGATAATGCATTTGATCAGCCGAACGCTGCTCTAACATATGCTTTCCGACAGATTAGCCACCATAAATTTTAATCACTCGGAATTACAATCGTGCCAAGTTGGCCTTGAGCTGTGGCTGCGCCCTGGGAAGGGATGTCTTAAAGCAGTGTTTGAATGGTGTGCATGTTTCAGGAGGGCCTTTTGGAAACACGGGAATTACAGCCTCTACCTAAACTCAAAGATGTAATTTCCCAGATAGGAAGGGGAGGAGCAGGGAGAGAGTTTGCCATATAAAATGCAGATGAACAGCATATGATGCAAGCAAGCTCAGCACAGAGTCCTTTGGTGCCAAATGGTACACACCAGCAAAGGGACTGAGAGTTTAGTCCCATCCAGCCACAAGATTCAAGCCTGTTCCAAAACTAATTTACAGCTTTTAATCTCCATTTCATTCAGTCCTTGCCTCAACAATTTCAGTAATTTAACACGTTGGGTTTTCAAAAAAATCAAATCATACATTCCAATTAAAGGCTATTTGGGATTGTTCCAGGGGCTTCTGTTGGGTGTTGCTCAGGTGAGGAATCTCTTGTCAACACCAGAACAACATTGATCCTTTAAGCCCCAGAACCCAGCAGCTGGGTCCCTGCCCAGGTACCAGGACCTGACCTTTCCACAGGAACACTGCCAACAGGATCCTGAGAAGATCCGTAGGTGTAGGCTGTGCAAATATTTCCAGCCCCTGTGCAGCTGCCAGAAGCAGCATTACTCACCCTCTGGTTAAATTACAATATTGTTTTACCTCACAGTACTGTTTGAGAGCTCACAGGAACCTTTGGCAGATGGCCACTTTGCATTTCTTCAGTGTCCTAAACATGAAATCCATCTGTTTGCTCTTGCTTCAGGCATAATCTCAGCAGTTTTAATCTCTGTTCCTCTCTCTGGCATTTACATACACACACTTGCAAAAAACGTTAGATCTTAGTCTCAGGACATTATATTCAGAGCTTTCAACTCAGTAGGAAGAACTGTAACTTCAAGAATATAGAGACCAGTAAACCTGTGAGGAGCCTGTATCACATTATTAACTGCTACATAAACCTTACATTGCTCTCAAGTTAATGGAAAGCATCCTAAAACCTGGTGTCCTTTAGGAAGTTTGCTTTGTCATTTACTAACTGTGCCACAGCCAACTGGATTATTGGGCCTTTCCCAGCCCTCTGCCAGGGAAAACCTCCTGGCAAGCAAAAGCAAAGCAATGGGATGTTTGGTAGCACAGCAGGAGATATCCAGGAGTAGTACTGGGACAAGTGGGTTCCCATCACTCCTCCTGGGACATCTTGAACTCAGCCCTCAGATCAAGAGGTTGATCTTTCAAACATGCTTTGAGCTGCAGAGAGGCAAGTTTCCAGACTTGAGAGTAACTGTAGGTGAGTCAATAGTGAAGTCCATAAAGTCAGAATGCCCCAAATCTTCTTCAACAACAAAGTGCAAAAGTAAGCCCATTTCTGCAGAACAGCTGTGCTTTGTATCTCACTTCTCTCTGCGTGTACTCAGTCCAAGTGAGAAGGTTCCCTATGTGGCAATCCTACCAGTGTTTCTTGGTTTAGGATGTATAACAAATTTCTAGTGCAGATGGGGCTTAAAGAAGATTCAAGAAGTCACAAGAAAAACATGTTCACAAGGCAGGGAAGGGCAGAAAGAGGAGCAGATCACCAGGTGCTCATGTCCTGTGACATCTGGATGAGAGAGCTCACCAGGAAGGGCTCTGGCCTGGTGCTGTGATGCTGCCCATGGTTTTGGGCACCAACAGGACTCCAGTTGTGCCAGGGGGATCCTGGACCAAATACAGTGGAGGTCCCTAAAGGCTATACCAGCTCATGTGACCTCTTGCTGGGGTGGAAGCTCAATTCCAGAGAGTATGTTCTGGGTTTGTTGAAGCACTCCCCGCAACGTAGCAGAGATATTCATCTCTTCTGCTGGCCCCCTGCAGATGCTGTACAACCTGCTGAGCAGTGGCTGCTTGTAAACATACTGTGTCAGTCACAGACCTACAGACCCTCCTGCATTGCTGGTGAGAGGCTGCTGTGGTAGAGGAGTGACAGGCTGCTTGCTTTCTGCAGGATTTCAGTTCAGTTCTGGTATCAGGCACCAAACCAAGGTGGCTCCAGCCTTGCAACCACACTGGGATCAACTACCAGCTGCACAGGTGGATTTACAGTAAATACAAAAATGTGGCCCCATATAGATTACATGCTACTTTCCATATTTAACTTTTATTAGGAAAACAGGATGAGGCAAAACAAGGGCTTGCCAGATGTAAACCTGTGGCTTTCCTCATCCTGACCTGTTCTTTTGATTCCTGCCATGGCCCTGCCTTGGTCAGTTCCTGACGTGGCTCGTTCTCAGCCTCTCCCCTTCCCCACAGCTCACTCACACTCTGTCACTCACCTGGTGTCAGTCTACATCCCACAAGGCTTAAATCATTAATAAAGTCAAATTCTTCTAAGAGTCTGCCTGCAAGTGATGAGCAGAGAGGCCCTGGGAAGTGGCAGTCCTTTCAGGAGTTGCTTGTACTTTGTGTGAAGCAGATCCAAACCAGAGGAAGATTTAAATTCAGACCTTCTGTGCCCCAGAGGCACCACAGAGTTACCAGCCAGCATGGGACAGTGTCACTGTGCCTCCTGCTCTTCCCTCTACCCCTCCACTATTTGGTTTGGAGGAAAAAGCATTTTCTAAGAGAGAGTATGGAGATGCTGGTTTAGCAGAGCGCCTGTGGTCTAGCAGGGAGCCTATATCTGCACCTCCTTCTTGGGGAGTTTTACCAGGGCTGAGTGGAAGAGAGTTTTCCAGTCATATTGCATTTGATACTTTGAAAATGTTCTATATTCTAGCACCAAAGACAATCAAAAACTTTCTGTCAAAAATCCTCTTGCAGCCTGGGACTGATTCATTCAAACTGGAGCCCTAAAAAATTATTGAACATTCTGACTTTGACCTTGAAAGTATTCTTTTTTTTTACTTCAAAAGTCAAAACATTATTATTTCCATTGTTTCAGAACAAATCCTTTTAATTTAAAGAGCTGCCATTTTCCCCACCTACTGTCCCAACATTTGAATGATAAAGAAATTTAGGAAATGCCAATAATCCAAATAGCTCACAAGCTTTATTTTTAGTTCACAGAGATTAAACATCCTTCACATTAATGATTGTTCTATGTTTTACTTCAGTTCATACATTTTCCTCCCTTAGTGAATAACAGGCCTCTCAGAAATCAACACAGCTTGTTAGGGAAAAGACAAAATGCCTATTAAATTATCAAGTGCATTTCTCATCAGACCGCAGCCATCATTCTCTGCAAAGAAGCACTATAGCTTAATTGACTTCCTAGAAAAAGCAGTGTTTAGGCAGATGGTACTGAGAATCATCTGAGTGTTATTCTTTAAATTGCCTTGGTTTAGTGGTGGGGACATTTGGGAAGCATGAGAAGGGCAGAGTGGGCACTGCAGCTTGGGACACACATCCCCGTCTGGCCACTGTGGGAGGCATTGGCACCACACCTGGATGGCCCTGCCAAAGCCCCCTAAAAGCAGCTGGCTGGAGGCCAGTGGTTTGGTCAGTGAGTGTCACAGAGGCTTTGTGCCTGGGCTCAGTGCCCACAGTGTGACACACAGCTGGGCAAAGAGCAGGGACTGCTGGGTGTGATGCAGGGGCAGCCAGGTCTTTGCTTAAAAATGGTTAGTGAACATTTTCAGGAAAAGAAAAACAATCCTGAAAAAAAAATATATACTTCCACTCAGCTATGAAATAAAAAAATCTATGAAAATAGATTCCTAAGGGTCCAAGGTGGTGTGGAGCTGAAAAGCTGTAACTGAGGCAGATGAGCATCCCTGAGCACATTCATGTCCAGCTTGGAGCGGGGCACTCAGAAGTTTGGATGTTAGTGCAGGGACAAAGTGTCCCCTTGAGGAGCCTGTGTGTCCCTCTGTCACCATGGAGAAATAGGCTGAAGCATTTCCCAGCAAAGGACAACCTCTTTACTGCTTGTTCATCTGAAAACTGAAGATGCTGCAGAGGTAAATTAAGCTTCAAGGCAGTAGAGTTAAAATAGAAATCCTATTACTGAACTTTCCAAGGCCCATTCCTAAAGTGAATATCAATACTCTGCTCATTAACAGGCTTCTGTGGAAACAAAGCACATTTGCTTCAATTCTTCTGAATTTCATCCTCATTATTTTGGTTCTGCATTCAAATTATATATTAAGTAGAAAAAAAATAAATCCTGGACAGTTTTAGGCTTGTGACCTTTGGAGAAGCACTGATATTGGTGATCATCTCCAGAACTTTTTTCTATCATCAAAAAAAATGGAAAATGTTCCTTCAAGTTACAAATCTATTAAGAAGCTTTTCAGAACAGGAAAGATCCCTTCCAATAAATTATTTAGACTTAGTCTTGCTGGGAAATTGAGCAGTAGAATCAATGGCAAGCACAGAGGAACAAGAATATTTTAGGATCATGGGCCATCCTGCCCTTTTCCTGCCGTGTTTCACTGCTGAAGCTGTCAGAAGAGCCTGTCAAATAGCTAAGCACATTGTTTAGGACTGTCTCCCTGCAAAGCAGAGAGGAAATCTTGTAAATGGGATTTTAAGACCAGTTGGAGTCAGACTGCAGCTGCTGAAACATTTTTCTGGCAAAGTGACAGCTTCAGCAAGCGTCAGGAGATGCACCCAGCCAGCACAGGAGCTTAACCTGGGAGCTGGTAATGGAGGCCTGGCTACTAGGACAAGACAACCGGTTGCTTGTCTGGTTGCCAAATCACCCAAGGGCTTTTATGATGTGCCAAACAAAGCTTTTAGAGCAGCCCAGGGAACAAAATGGAAGGGAACTTGGAAATTACTTCAAAAATCTTCCTTCCCAATGCAATCCACAGCAGCTCTGGCTACTCTAAAACAAGTCTGCTCAGATAAAAGCCACATGTGCCTTTGCAGTGCAAAAGCTCAGCCTACCTGGTTTGCAAGCTAAGGGCCCAGGTGCAGATTTTCTTCAGGATGGATGTGCCCTAAGCGTTAATATCTGGGAAAAGCCGGGGCTTGTGGGTCGATGCCAAGGTGGAGGAACAGCAGGGGCAATGCAAGGCTGCCTTTGCTGGAGCAGCAACCGGCAGGGTCCTGCTGGGCTCTTCTGGGATGGAGGGAACGGGACTGGTGCCACACACCCTGCTCCGCTGGTGGAGCGTGCACCGCATCAGGGAAGCAGTGCAGAAGTTGCCACCATTTAAAAGCCTCCCTCCCTCTGTAAATCTGCCTGGGCTGTGGTAGAACACCAGAGGTGTTAAAGAGTAGCACAGAAGGTTTGTGACACCTTGCTCTTAAGCTAGCTTTGCCCTGTCTGCTGGGGATGCTTGCAGAGTGCCCATCCTTGTCAGTGATCATGGGCTTTGGGATGGAGATTGCAAGGACCTGACATCCAGACTGCTTTCTTCATCCCAACCCCAGCAGGTAATGCTTGCCAAACAGGGCTTTCCTCAAAGAGGAGCTCTCCCCATCTGTGACAGCAGTAACAAAACACAGGAGAAGCACCATCTGTTCATCTAATGGGTACCAGTGGTATCAATCCTCACCACAGCAGTTACAGACTTTAATAAATACATAGAACTCCTTTTTTTCTAAATGTGGGGAATTGGCCCAACCAGAGAATTGCTATTCCAGCAGGGTTTATTGTTATTTGTATTGCACCCACAGCCTGCCTTTGTAACAAACATCCCAGGCTGGAACAATAGTGTTGAGTCCTGTAACATATCCTTAGTGCTCAGGTACCCATTCCTTGCTCTGTGCCCAGGGAAAGTGGGAGTGTGAGACATGGTGGAGGTGGCTTCTGCCCCAAGCGACCCCAGCAGCAGCCTGGAGAGGAGACAGCTCTCTCCACAACCTTTCCCCCACGGCTTCACAGGCACAGGCTGGGGCTCACAGGCACCTCGTGTATCCTTGGCCCTGCACACACAACCTTCTCCAGCACCACCTTCTTTCTTTGACCCCAGAACTCCCATCACAAAGAATTTGGATTGTCATCTAGTTTTACAAATGTCATAAATGTCATATGGACTGTAGCTACTTTGGAGTAGAGAAAAATACATCCTAAGCTGACAGGGATCTCAGCATTCAGCTTCACTGGCCAGCCAGGAAGCAGAACAAGGTCTGTCCTGTGGCCTTGTTGCTCTCTGAGGTTTCTACTCACTGATTTTGGACTCCCTGGAGTTGGTTGTAAGAAAAACACTGTTTTAATGGAACTTTTCCTGGCATCAGTGATTTGCCCTAAGCAGGGATGTGGGATTAATAGCCTTGCCTTGCTTCCTGAAAAGAAGAAAGAAACCACACACCAGAGGTGGACTTGAGTAGCATGGAGAACATCAGGCAGGTTGAGAATGTCACCTCCAAGCACTCCACACTTTGGAGCAAGTGTGGAGCATTACTGAAAGGAAATTTGGGTCCCAGCACCCAAAGCCAGGAGCCATGGGACCAGCTGTGCCTTCAGATACTTCTATTTTCCTTGCTTTGCTAACAGATGGTACCTTAGGCTCTTGAAATAAATAACATTTTGTTGCCTAAGCTACGAATGCTGGCACGAGCTTTCAGACAAAAAGAAAATACCCATGTATGGGGCTGCGTTATGAGGATGCTTTTAAAGATGCTGGAATTACCAGGGAAAGGGAGGGCTCTAAGTGTTCCCATTCCATTGACAGTAGCAGGGATTGCTGAATTGGGCTCTCTCATCTGACAAATGCTGAGCAGGGTTCCAGGAGCACATGGGGCTGTACCAACCAGCCTGCTCACTAACGACAGACCTACCAGATCAGTGTGTGGGCACTGCCTCATTGCTGTTTTAGTCAATAAACCCCACTGGGTGAAACTACCAGCATGTTTATTACAAATAATATTTGACAGGATGAAATTAGCACATAGATGCCCTTATGTTGGTTAATGAGGTCTGAAATCTAATCCTATAAATCATCAACAACAGCCAGCTGGTGACAGACAGATGAAAAGTAGAGAAGGTGGTTATAACACATCCACATCACTGTGGTTTAAAATAGCAGCATACCTTTATGCACGACAGCATGGACTAGGAAACAACCAGGTATTTACCCTGGTTGCAGAGTTTCCCTTTCAAGCAGACATCATGCTGGGGAGCTGGGGTGCAGTTCAGGGCTGCTGAAGCAATCGAGCCTTCCACTACATCCAGTTGCAGCTTGGTGGCCCCTTCAGTCAGCTGTTGGGTGAGAAAGACCTGATCAGGTTGTGCCTCCAAGAAAGAAGTTGTTGCATCTGCTATGATAGAACAGGCTACATCTGAGGTCACAGATGAAATGGAGAGAAAGGTGTCTGTGTGCTTTCCAACCCTGGCTGGTACCAGTAAAAGTAAAGGCAAATCATGACCAATCTGAAATTGTTGAACATTTATAAGAAATGCATGCTCTAATTTGCAGTATTTAGCATCCAATAGAATCCCTCATTCTCACGATTTAGGAAGCAGTCAGGCTTTCTAAATGTACATCTCTTCTTATTCAACAGGAGCAATTAAATTACTTTATTACTGCAATTTACATTTACTGTACAGTATTTTTTACTTAGGAAGTAAATCTACTTGAAAGGCCACCACAGGTAGCAGGAAAACAGGAGGCAAGAGTGTGTGTGAGGCACCACAACCACTCTCCACCTCCCATGCACAGCTGAATCACAGCTGCAAATCTCTGCGCGCACAGTTCCCTTCATAGCTGGGCTGGTTTATGGGCACACACATCTCCTGCTTTAGTGCCCAATTCACAACATATTCAGTACTGGGAACAAATTCCAGGACTCTACTTATTTATTTATGACCTCCAGTCATCACCTGGTGGTGTATCTGACTGGTCTAGACAGCCCCTTCCCACCTTCACCTCCTCGCAAGCATTGCCGTCTTTGCATAGAGGGTAAATAAGCACCTTCTCACCTGTTCTATGACTTAGACAAGCACTTTCCAGAAAAGCAGAATATTCTTCCCTGTAGGCTGGGTTCTGGGAGAGAAGTATATTGTAAATGTTTAATATATGACTAAATACTGTGCAAAAATTATAGTCCTAAATATTTACTCACTGCTGCTTGCCCTGTGCTTTAAATTATCCTATGATGGAGTTATAAAATATCCATACATATTTAAGCTTTCTCCTATTCGTAACCTACTACAGTCTGCTGCATCACTGGGGGTTTCACATCAATTTTAACAGTGCTCATTTGGTTTTCCCAGCTATGTAAATGTGCTGCTAACACTTCACCTCACCCTTGTGTTTCAGTGTTTAATAGCATCCTACAGCTGTGTAAGATTTTCTATGGAGAGGGAGCTGCAGCTGTTTATCCTGGAGAAAAGGAGGCCTGGGGGGACCTTTCTGCTCTCCACAACTACTCAAACCGATGGTGTAACAAGGTGGGGGGTGGTCTCTTCTCCCAGCTAGCAAGCAGTAGGGCAAGAGGAAATGGCCGCAAGTTGTGTCAGGGAAGGTTTGGATTGGATTTTGGGAAGAAATTCTTCATAGAAAGGGTTATCAAGCACTGGAACAGGCTGCTCAGGGCAGGAGTGGGGTCACCCATCCCCAGAGGGGTTTAAAACACATGTGGATGTTGTGCTTGGGGACATGGTTTAGTGGTGGCCTTGGCAGTGCTGGGTTAATGTTTGGACTCGATGATCTTTTCCAGTCTAAATGAGTCTATGAGTTTTGACAATAACAACTGCAATATTTACATATTTATTATATTTTCCTCAGTACTTTGGTATTTCAAGTCATGTCAGCCTCCCATTGGGGACCAGAACCTCTAGGCTGGATGCTGCAAGTATTTCCCTTAGAATCAAACAGGAAATGTAGCAGAATATGTGTGAATTACTCATATTCACCAAGGAAATAACTGTGCTCTGAAAATTTGGGATGAAGAAATACCTCATCTAATAAACAATATTCATTTCTGCAAAAAAATAATAGCTCACTGATGCATTGCATTATTTTAGCATAAGGTGATATATGCTGTGCCCATGCTATGAGAAAGAAACACCATTTCAGATTTCCAAGAACCAGCACATTACAGTGACACCTGTGAATATTCCTCCTACTCAGTGAACTGGGAATTAGCTCAGAAAGAAACCAAACTTCACTGTGTGTGTAAGAGGCTTTGCTTGTACTCTGGGTATTTTTTGAAGCATTCTTTCTTGCACACTGCTCACTGAAAAGATTTGTGGATAACTATTATTTTGCCCAAGGGAAAAGGAGGTTCATGAAAAGCCAGTATGAGAACTTGGAAATAGTCAATGGCAACATGAGAGGCAAAGCAGGAAGCTCCCTTACTTGGCACTAATAGGTATAAAGAAACTTAATTAGTACCAGCAGCTACAGTAATCCTCAGAGACTTTGACCCTGGAGCTGATCTTAAGTGTACAACTGCTTATCATACACCAACAAGCAGGGACAAGCTGATCAGGCTTCTCACATGGACTACCACAAAGGAACAGGAAACCCAGGAAGAAAACAAAAATGTGTGGCACGTGTAAAGCCACTGCTAAAGTGCAGAGGCTGAAGGGGGCTGAGCTTCAGGAGGCCTCAGTGGGTCAGTCTCAGCCGGTGCAACCCTGTGTTTGGTGAGCCCCTGGGAAAGAGGTGGTGTGGGAAATGTTTGACAGAGAAAGTGTGGGTTCTGACAAGTTCATTTTGAGAAATCATGGCACTTAGGGGTTTGGGACATAGGCAAGATCTAACTTAGGATGCCAGGAAATGCTTGGACTCCTTGTGGAAAATGAACTGTCAGCAGTAACAGGAAACATCTTTGAAAAAGCTGGGTACTAATTCCAAGTATGAGGCACAGAGCAAAGAATGTGATCTGGTTACATGTCTTTTATGTTTGGATATCAAACTGCCTTCCAACCCACAAACAACAATAGATTTTGCTCAGTTGCTTGCTCTGCTGATATAACCTTATCACTCCCAACACATAAAGTGCAGTGATGGCTTTGCCGCTGCAGTCTCCATCCTTTACAGCCGTACTTATGTGCTATAAGATTAATCTGCAAGCATTCATTGTGAGTCTCTTAATGCAAATAACCCACTTTTTGTAGTCATTCCATGAAAAAGATTACATTTGCAAAAGGATACAGGGCTTTAAAACATTGTCACATTTTGCAGCCTATGAATGCAATGTATTTCTAAGTCAGCCTTGTCATAGGAAGCAGACACACCATTCAAAAAAACAGCAGCCTGCCTCTGTTAGTTTTAGAGGTACCAAAACCAGGAGAACTTTCCTTCATGTAAGACTGGGGAGGAGAAGAATTCTGCTCGAGTCACTGTTACTGTGCACCCAGTAAGGCTAATGAGTGGCAACTGCACTTCTAATAAAGGCGTACCCTGTCTTACTAAACAGAGCCCTGCAGCGATCACTCAGCTGACATGGAGAGGATCCTTGCTTGGCACATGGAATAAGGGAGAGGACTCACCTCCCACCCTGCAAAGACAGTCCTTAGGATCTGGAAGGCACAGCCTCAGTTGTCACGCCTGGGACGCCACTACTGTGACAGGCGCTGTGGTTGCCAGTGATCCCCCATCTCTCAACCAGCGTTTGGGAGGTGCTCTGACGTCCCCGGTCCGTACAGAACTCTAGGATTCGATTCCTCCTTCTGGCCTTCACAGGGCTTTCTGTGGGTTCCATCCCCCACAACTGACCACTGCTCTTTTGCAAACGCCACACCTTTAAGTATTTGATCACCTAACCTCAAAAGGGACTCAAGACCACAGCAATTCTCAAAGCTGCAATGACTGCCTCTGCTAGCAGTGAAAAAGCAATTACTCAAACCAACTGATGGCAGAATATCCAAGCTGAATATTTAAGGAGTTTCAGAAGCTTATCAGGGATCTCAATTTTGTGACTTGTTTTCAAATTTCCTCTGTAAGTCATGTGTCAAAAAAAGAATGCAAATAAACAATGAAAAAGATATTGAAAATATTATTTCAGTCAGCAGTAAAATGAAATAATGCAATGGAAGATTAATTTCCCCTCTGCGCGTGCTGAGTGATGACACAAATACTCATTTCAAAAGATGCAAAAGGCATTGTGCCCCAAAAGATGGAGCATGATTATGAGCTTAATGGGTTGTTTAACTTGATAAAGTGCCAGTTTCTAGACAGAAACTGTGCTTTAAATACTTAATCAAATTTTGAACAGTCTTCCATTTTTTTTCCTTGGCTAAAAACAGACACCAAAAAAATTGCATTTTTCTTTAAGCATCCAAAAATATTGATACAGAAATTAAGCAGGAGGAGGAAGATTTAGGTAAATTTGAACCTATTTAGATGCCTTCTAATCAAAGCAGTGAAGCTTCAGAGCAGATCCCAGCCCCTTGTCAAGCACATCACCCAACATAGATTTGCCTGTGCCTTTTGACTTTCCAGTGGTTTACACACCTACAAGTGGACACAAGGAGGGGGGGGTTCTTTCTCTTGCATCCCCATGGCTCCAGTGACTCACACCAGCATCAGTGTGGTGCCACTACCCCAACCTGGAGTCCTCCCACTGCCCTTGCCCAGAGAATTGAGAGCCCTGGCAGGAAGCTGACAACAGGATATGCCAAACACGCTGTGCATTAACCTCACCAGCAGGGACCCTTTGCCTCTCATCAAACCTTTTGCATTGCTGCCCTTTCCCACCTGCTTTAGTCTCCATCAATATTTTAGTCCCTTCCCACCTGCAGCCCCTGAGCAGTTCAGGACATCCCGTGGTTGTCTTCCCTTCTGTCACATGAACTTAAAAAACCTACATATTCCCATTAAAAGATACTGCAAACGTTTAAAAGAACTAGAAAGATGTCAAACAGTCCTGTTGGAACCCAGGCCAAGGCCATTGGCTGCTATTTTGCCACCTTGAATACAACAAGGCGAAAGAAGGATGAAAGTAAGTTCTGAGGGCCCCTCCAAGCTATAGAGGGATCCCCAACCTGCCTCTGAAGGACCAGGGTGCCCAGACACTGTGGGAGCAGTGAGCTGATGGCACAGGAATCCTGGTGGCTTTAGCTTTGAGCCCACAAGGGCTGGATCACGCGCATTAAACTGCCCACACTCACAATGCCACTGTTGTCCCCCGGCAGGCTCTGGCCAAGGACCAGAGCGCATCACAGTAGCCCAGCTCCAAAAACCCAAGAGGCTTTTTCCTTTCCAAACACTCCCTTGTGCCCTCCCCAGTTGTCACCTCCCACGAGAGAAAAAAGATGCTGTCCCTTTTTTGCCAAGGCCACAGCACTGGACTTTGAAAGAAGGAAATGCCTTTGTGGCCAGAGGTTTTATATCCCAATGACAGATTGCTCGCCGAGTGCAGCCAGCCAGTGTCCCCGACACGTGGGTACAGCCCGGCGGAGCAGGGATGGGAACAACCCCTCTGGCAGGCGCAGGACTCAGCTTCTTGCAGAAATGGGTCCTTGGCAGCCGGGAACAAATTAACATTCAAGTGAGTCTGTTTGGATAACAGAAAAAGCAAAAACTCCGCATGGCAAGTGATCCCTTTTAGAGCAGCATTACAAGCCTGGCAGTTGTCCAACTGGCACAGTAGCTCTGAAACAGTGAGCACACACCATTTAGCTGGTGATGTGTAAAGGGCACCTCTTAACAATTTCTGCCTTGAAAACTGTCTCATGAAATTTTTGAACTTGAGTTGTATTCATACATCACCCGAATCAGCTGTGTATCATTCAGCACAGCTATTAGTTCCAGGCTCTAAATAAATCTAGCACCTGTGTCACTCATCAGCAGTAACAGTGTGACACTTCTTTTTTCAGTTTGCCTGTTTTCCTTTCTTTTTGGCACAGATGGCTAGGTGATGAAGTCATGGATACTTCCTAAAGTGACTAGTTTTGCACCCTTCATTGTTTTAGCTATCAGAAGCTCCCTGTGTTTGGAGCTATAAAACCCACTGCTCCCCCAGCTACAGATTAAACTTCCCTAAAAGCTCTCTTTTCCAATCCCACTTTCACTAATGCCCTCACTGGATCAAACTTCACAGTCAGCTGTCCAAGGTGTGCTGCTCCTTTGTTTTATCACAGAATATTAGAGCCAAGCCATAGGTACCTCACAGCCCAGTCTGACTTTTCTAGAAGGGACCTGTTGGGATCATGTCTCTCCTCCACTGAGCTTCATGGGCACAAAGGGGCAAACCCAGATGGAAGAATCCTCCTCAAAGCAGCTGCCTGGATCCGATGTCTGCTTTCTCAGGTGCCAGAACACTGGCCGTGCTCCTTGTGGAGAGAGTAAACATTCATGATGATGCAACCCCACAAGAGCACTCTGCCATTTACAGAGGAATGGGAAGAACTGATGTGTACAGGCAGGGATATCACTCACCCCCACAGGCATAAGTACAACACAGTCACAGAGAGTGGCTCTGGAGACTTCAAACCCCTGATATTCTGACAGAGGGAACCACCATATTCAGAAAGGCTTCTGGAAGCCAAGAACTCCAAACAATGAAAGTGGAAGCATGTTCTTCTGTAGGCCAGGTTACACCCACCATACACACTCCATTGATACGAGCGAGGTTTCCTGCAGGATAAATTCCTGATCAGCAGTGAGTTAGAAAAATAAAATCTGACCCTCATGGGGTTTTTGCCATTGTTTTTCATGCTGGGACCTTTTTTACTTCTGATCTCATTATTTCTACTCTGGAACTCATTACTTTCACTTGGTCTGCAGCTATCATACAACAGCCAATTTACAAGACTAAAAATTTAATGTTAAGAAAAATCCCTCAAAACTAAAAACTAGCAATCTGAACAAAAGAGGTGTAGTGAAGTAACTATATGCAAACAAGCAGATTGCATAGACAGCAGAAATGGAGAGAGAATAATAAGAAAAGAAGCAGCAATAGGAAAAGCTGCTTTGGTAACTTAGGTAGGAAAATGGGACACTTTTTGCACGATATGTTTTCAAAGGCCAGTTGGACAGGCCAGGTTTTGGAATGAGAGGACTTTGCCCCTGGCATGAGTGAGGCCCATGAGAAAAAAAACACACTTCAAGATCTGACTTTATGAACACAACTTCTGCAGCAAATCCTCAATGTTTCTTGCCTAGTCTAAGTCAACAAGAGCCAGGTGATGGGAGGGATGGGGCTACCCCAGGCATTGCATGGAAGGGCACCCAGTCAGCCTGGGCCACACACCCTCCCTGCAGCCTTGCAGCATGTTGGGATGTTTTTGATGCCTGCTCCTGCCCAAAGTGTTTTTGAAGTGTTTGTTGCTTCCCAAAGCCACCTGCAGGGACTGGCCAAACAGAGCTCAGCTCAAGACTGACTTATAGATGGTTTTCCCTTGTGACCTGATTCATGCTTGAATTTCATTAAAAGCATGCAGTTCTGCACAGGCCTTTGTGGGATCAATGCCTCAAGCCATTCTGGTCATCTTCAAGACCAGGGCTGTGGCTTCTCACACCGTATCATTGCTGCATGCCACATTCACCCCCAAAAAGCAGCTGGGTTTGCAGAGTTCAGACCCCCTCACAGGACACAGGCTCAGCTAATGCTGCAGCTTCTTCTGAAGAGCTCTTTCCCCAGGCAGACTGACAGACAGCAGCCACTCAGCTCCGTGCAGAGGGACCCTACTAACCTTTTACTCCTTCCTTCTGCAACACTATTGCAGCAGTCTAGGTTTCCTTCCCAGATCCAAATGAACTGAGCACATACCAGTGCTATCAGCAGGTGAATGTCTCACTTGCAGGACTCCATTTGTTTTGCTCAGAAGACGAAATATCAAAACTACCTTACTGTGCTGGCCTGACCGAGGCTCGTGAGAGCCAGGGTCACTTGTGTTCGTAGCCATTCAAGCTCGGGGACAAAGTCTGTTACAAGAGCTTTTTAGGGGTTGATTTGGAGTGCAGAGGAGAGGGGACACCCAGGGTGGTGGCTGCAAGGGGACACACAGATCTGCTGGTACACATGACCAATGCAGAAGCCACTCTGCTGGGCTGAGGAAGACTGGGCTCCCCAGGAGGGCTGCCTGCGCAGCCTGGTCCCAAGCTGCACCACCTCTCAGAGCTGGATTTTTCTCCTGGGAGCATATTTGAGCTTATTTAGCTAAGTGCATCAAAAGTAAAAAATAATAGACAAAAATATCAAGAAATGTAAGACAAAATTAGCTAGGATAAAACCTGTGTGATGGGTGGCATTATAAATGCCTAGGAATAATCACAGCCCACCCAAGACTATTTTCAAAGGAAAGT
Organism: Eulacestoma nigropectus; assembly: GCA_013397775.1. Lineage (NCBI taxonomy): Eukaryota > Metazoa > Chordata > Aves > Passeriformes > Eulacestoma > Eulacestoma nigropectus. The sequence goes on along the minus strand of VZTE01000369.1, from coordinate 1,874,864 downwards.
AGCTCAGCTTTGATGCCTTTGGAGTCCAAGGACTTTGGCTTTTTGCTTAAACTCCTTCCATTGTGTTTCATGTTTTCTCAGGGGAAAACACAGGCATCAGAAAAACACCCTTTTTAAGTAGGCTGCAGCTGAAGAAATGGCTTCATCTCCTGTGAAGAGATAAGAAGTGCTTTGCTTTTCAAGAGGTTGAAGTAAACAAAAATCAGCAATCAAGGGAATCAAAGTGCCCAAAGAGTCTTTGCTCACTGCTTGTCAGTGTTGAACAAGTTCTATTAAAACCAAAAAACCAAACCAAGCCGCAACCCCAGAATCACAACAGATGTTCAGGCACTCACGCTTCCCTGTCTAGCTACAAGAGGAAGAAGTGACATAGCAAGAAGAGATGCTGAAGTGTACTTTTCCCCAGGAAAACAAAAATAAAAGCTCTGTGAGAGACACATTCAAGACCTGCACCCCGCGGAGCGCAGCAGGAACATCGCTTGTGCTCACCACTGCATCCCTGCTCCCCACAGTCCCGTGTGATGATGCATCAGGAGCCCCAGGGCTTTGCTTCCTCCTCTGAGGGCTGATGTTTGCCTCCATCCCCAGGCAGCCCTGCTCCGGCTGCCTCTTGCAGCTCCCTTGTGAGCTGGGACCATTGCTCAACCCTTCTGTGCTCCTCTCCAGGTGGTGGTGGAGGCCTGCTCCCGGCCGTCCGGTGTCACTGCATTCTCCCACATCCTCTGATCATCCCCACAGCCCAGCCAGGGGCATGGCAGAGCCAACAGCATATCCCCAGGGCCACAGGTGCCACCCTGCCCATAGAAGGCCCCATGGAGCACTTGGACAATTCCCTGCAGCGCTCCCATGAGCTACTTGAGTTAGGTTGGAGGCCATGCAGGTGATGGCACTCAAGGGCTGATTGGCAGCACTCAAACACTCAAGCAAGGAGCAGATGGTGTCTCAGGAAGTGCTCCACGTACCTGGCCAGGGGCCAGAAACACGCTGGCCACCACACCAACTTAGCAGCAGCAGACAACTCTGCAAACAGCCTGCAGACAAGCTGCTGCCTAAATCACAGAGCCTCAGACAGGGTGAGGAACCCCATCCACAAAGTACAGGGCAGTGGAATGCTGTTTCCTAGGCAAGGCAGGGATGCTGACAGCAGCAGAAGGCAGTGGGTGCAGCACAGCCCTGGGAGCAGCACGGCAGGAGGAGGCATCTCAGAGAGCTGCCTGCCACCCTCCGCTCCTGGCGGAGATGGACTCTGGTTGCTGAAGTCCAGCATTCACGTTTTAGCTTTGTATTTTCCTTAGGCTGGCCGTGTTCTTATTTCCCTCATGAAAACACAGCTCCAAGGTTTGTCGCAACTCCCCACAGTGCTTCCACATCCCTAACAACTTCATATCCCCCACGCAACCCTCAGCCACTGCTGCAGACTGCATCCGGCCAGTCCTGGGAAGCAGCAGATGGGTACAAATCCTCACTGCTGTAGCAGAAAGGCTACACAACAGGACAAGCCCCGCTCTGTTGTCCACCAATATCTACCTCCCCATCTTCAGGCAATGCAGGTTTCAGGTTTCTGCAATAGTCAGATGGATTTTGATGCTTTTTATGACTAAACGGATGTGTCAAGCAGGGCTCTTCTAGATAAGTGGCTTTCAATGAAAAAGCTGTTTCTAGTCTTATAAATCCTGACATTATTTGAAATAGGAAAGCCATTAGCAAACCGTTGCCAATCAGCATTTAATGAATCAGAATGCAAGAAAACTACTACCGTAATTATCTGCTGTGGTAATTTTGTATTTTCTTTTATTAAGTGAATGAAAAATAAAGTGACCACAATTATCTGAGATTCTAAGTGAAGGCTCCCAGCCCTCCCACAGTTACTTGACTATGTGACACTATAGTGTTTCCTCTGACTGCACAGATAAGAGGAGGCCACCCTGGGGTGCAGCACCACGTGCATTGTATAGGCAAACACAAAAGAGTTTTACCTACCACAGGATGTGGATACAGCTATTTTGTAGGCAAGGACCAGATCTTGTCTTCACCGACATCAGTGAGCTCCAGCGAAGTGCTATCAGGCCAAACCTGGTGTCAGCCAGAAGAAAAAGACCAGGTTCATCAGTTACGTGTGGTCACTGCCAGTCCCCTGGGTGGCAAAAGGGCCCAAACTGGCCCAGATTCACTGCAAAGCTTCCAAAATACCCAGAGGAACAAGGACATCCCCTTCCAGCAGCATGCCACTCTGCTAAGCTGGGAAGGAGTCAGTGAAGGGAATCTCCTGTTGGGTTGTGGTACCTGTGATATGACAAATTAAAGGTGACTGTGCTGCTGCCTCCCAGGAGTGCCACCATGGCTATCAAGGCTGTGCTGCTGCAGCCAGGAGGGCACTGAAACACTTCAGACTTCTGCTCTGCAGTGAAGTCTGTAAACCCAGTGACCTGACACTGCTTGACAGACAGAGAAGACATCCAGCATATTGAGGCTGTTAGCAAGAGCCAGGGAACAACAAACAGTGTTGTGCTATGAAATTAAATTGAAATGCAATAAGTCTCACATGGGAAAATATGCAGATCAACCTGAACTTTGTCACTTTGCTGAATTACAGCACGTTTGGTGACAGGGATTGCTTTTCAACTGGAAAGTAACAGATTTTTCTCTCTGATGTTGCTGAAATCTGGACATAAAAAGCAGTTTTCTTAGGAAGTGACAGTAGAAATACAATAGAACTTCTAGAGGATGCCGCTTCCTTTTATTCAAAGGGATATCGGTTTTAAGGAGAATTGAAGTTTTAATCAAAGATTTTTCTTATGTTTGTCAAAAGCAGGGAAAAGTGACAACTGCTTGTTGGCTGTTGGCTCGTGCTGAGCCAACCCTTTGAATATTATTCCAGTTGATTAAATTTGCATTGCTAATAGGGGAGAAGCCATATGCCTTGCACACCTGTAGAATACAGCTCTGGGTTTTGAAAGGTTATTAATGCACCATTGTGTTCCGTCAAGAAAGGATTTTATCAGAGCGGGATGAGGAGCTGCCGGGGGTGCAGAGAGTCCCCTGCCACTGCTCCCCTTCCATGCTGTGCATGTGCTTCCTACACAGCTCATCCCAGAGCTGGCTACACAAGTGTAGTAGCAGGGGAGGGGAGAAACCTGCCTCTTCCTAGGCAAAAACCTGTTGGCTTCAGCAGGGAAGTGTCTATCAGGGCAGCATGAAGTCTCACTCAGAAAAAGAAAAAAAAAAAAGAAAGAAAAAAAGCATGCAAGAGATTTAAATCTTACAGAACGGCTTATAAAGATAATGGAATTGGTGCTCTCTGTATGGCTTCAGCTGAATTTTAAATGTCTTGGGTAAAACTGAGGGGTTTGTTTTTCCTGTTGTCCGGTTAAGAACTTTGTCATCACTGGAGATTGCTGAAATTATTGCTTTCTCCTTCAGGTCATATTCAAAAAATTAAACAGACTACTCCTACTTCCCTTAAGACTTCGTAGAGGGATTTAATCCTGATTAAAGCATTAAAAATTAATGCCACTCAGAACAAGTCCCTTTGGATTCTACAGACTGCAGCTATTGCCTGTCTCCTCCAGGTATTTCAGTAGACATTATCTGTAATTAACATTACGTGTTTTACCCAGTGGCTTTTTGTCAGAGAATTTTCAGCAGTGTAAATGGGAGCCAGCTCTGCCTGCTGTGAAAACCTGCCTCAAATGCCAGGCAGATCCAGTCTTGTCCTCTTTCTGGCATGCAGCTTTATTAGCAGTGAAACAAACACTATATTGAGACAATTTAAATAACTGGAAAGTTATTTAACTTTCCAGGCTAAGGATCCTGCTAGGAATCACTTCTCAACACTCACTCCCACCCCTGCCACATTCAGGCTCAGACACCATTTGCTTTTTCCACTTAAAAGCTGTTGTCTGGGGAAAGGACAACACATTCCAGGAAACTCAGCTGAGCTCACTCTGTTCGATACAGGTGGGAAAGTGCTTGGACTCAGGATGAAAAATGACTGCCAGGAACTCTCATCCACCACCAAAAGAGCCCTGGGCAAGCATTACTTTCACCAGTTACTGAGCTCATCAACCTCACCTCAGCATTTGGGAATTATGAGTTTCACTCTCCCTTGAATTTCCACAACTTTATTGGACTAATTATGAACTCTTTAGGGACAGTCAGACAGTGAAGTTCTTCACAGCATTGGTGCAGAAAGTGTGATAAAGAGACAGAAACATGGGCTGGTATTTGTTCATAGGCACGTATGTGCATTCTCCTTCCTCTGTGGGTGTCTTTGAACAGACAGAAGGAAACAGAAGCTGAGTGCCCTTTTTCCTAAAGCACGCTCGTAATTCTGACCCAGCAAAGAGGAACCAGCAGGACAAACACTGCTTTCTGTGCAAAAACATACAGGAAATACCTGTTGTAACAAGCTCAGGGATGAGTCCAGGCAGCAGCATCCAGAGCGCAGCCAAGCAATGCTGGAGAATGAGAGCCGGTGGTTCCTGCCACAGTGACTGGGAAGGAGCCCTGCAAGGCAAAGGGACATGGGGAGGGAGTTGCAGTGGCTGCAGGTGACACCTCTGGCCCAGCATTTGTGAAAATCAATGCTTTCCCGCAAATACCTAAGGAAAAACTGGGCACTTGGGACCTTTAAATGCTCAAGAGGAGAGCTGCCCTCTTTGTTGGCTATGGTAATGTACATATTAAACTTGCACTGCTTTGGTCCCCCCTGCACTGGCTGGAGAGAGGCAGCATTGGCTGCATCTTCTTCTGACTCACAATGCCTGTCCCTTTCCACCTGCATCCCTTTCTTGGTTTTAAAAATACACCTGCATCAAGACAGCTGCTTCATATCATGGTGCCTGCAATCACAGGTTGTCTTAATTAATGGACATTTTTCAGAGCTGGCAAGAAAATTACTGCGGTCAGTTTGTCAGAAACTTTTGTTTGGGTTCATTAGCAATTTGCCTTTTTTAATTGCAAAGTCATTTAGATTTGATAAAGCTTGTTGTCAGTTTCCCAGAAATGTCTGAGGTGATAATTGCCATTTTTAAAATATCCTTCAGAAAAACTTTCATTTCAACTTAATTATGAGGTGTTTTTATGTTTTCAAACCAAAAATATCTGGGATAACAGACAGGATGAAGGAGGCAATGGTGGCATGAAATGGCTTCAAAAATGTCATGCTGTTGACCTTACACAAGGCAGAAACATCAAACCCTCAAAATTATTAGTAGGACAAGATACCAAACCACCCAAAGGAACCTATACTGATGCCTTAATGCCCAAGCAGGGTTCACTAACATCAGCCATGGTCAAGATGATGTGGGAAACCTGCTTTACCTAGAGTTCCAGTGACTCAGCCACTCCAGCACAAACGAGGTGCCTTCTCCTGTGACAGCTCACCCCAGCAGCCAGCAGGGCTCTCGAGTCTGGCATGGATGCACAAGCTATTCCTGTTGCCTTTCCCAGAGCTGTAAAAGTGCCTGTGTGGCTGGAAAAGGCTGGTTCCAGCAAAGGGCAGCTCAGCTCAGTTTTAAGGAGGGCACAGAGCACAGATTCCTATGGCAGGCTTTTTCTAAGCTTCCACAGTGTTTACTCCTTCCCAGACAAGAGAACAACAACCAAGGAAAGCAACAATTGCCACAAAATTGCAATATTCTGAAAATAATCTGCTTCCTTTGGTAAAGGAGCATATTACTGACAAATGTACAGGAGTAATATTGGAATTAGGCTGCAAGGTAATGAAAAATGTGTGAGGACTTAAAACAATTCCCAGCCGAACAACAGAGCCTCTTCCAGGCCCAGCACTGACATCCCACATCTGGGACAGCTCATTAGAAACACCCACGGCACAGAGCAGAGCCTGAGCTAGGGACGGGAGCAAAAGCTCAGTGGAAGAGAAGAGGTGGGAGCCCTCTTCAAGGGGAGCCAAGGCCACTCAAGTGGTGTGAGCTGCAGAAGCCATCAGCACAGCCAGCCTTAAGACAGAGCTAACAAGGCACAACCGCATCCTTTTAGGAACAAAGGCAGCCCCTCCCCAGCCACACTGCATGCTAAGCTCAAGGACGTGGTGTGTCAGCACACAGAGCCCCACTCTCTACTCTCTAACTTGGAAAGGGCCTTGAATGCTCTGTTTAAATTTAATTTATAGACAAGAAACGCAAAGTTTCTTAAAAGAGCACATCAATAAATTAGCATCAAATTTTGCTGCCTTGTCAAGGATTAGCAGTTTTAATCCATTTCAAGTATGAATTGGGAATTAGAAAATAGTGCTGAGATATTAATAACAAGTAGTTCAGTGTGTGCCCTTAATTTGCTTAAATTTAAAAGGGCTGGTAGGAATTTTTATGCAGTGGAGATAAAGCTGAACAGATAGAATAAAAATGTCTTGATGGCACAACATACCTAGAGCTTTTGGGCTAAAGCTCTGTTTTTCTATTGCTTTCTTCAGATATTTGCTGGCTACCTGAGGTCTTCTGCTAAATCCTTCCATCACTGATGTTTTGCTCTCTCCAGCCACTCACCTCCTCTTTCCATCAGCAACTGGGAAGGCAACTGAAGATGTGCGTGGATAACCAGAAGTTGCCTGTTAGAGCCCGTAGTTTGGAGCATCAGAGTCAGCCCATGCTCACACACTCGCATCCTCTCCAGACACAGCACCTGCACATGCAGGAGCCTCCAGCCGAAGTGCTGCACTTCCAAAAGAAGAACAGGTGGGGATAAAGAAGGTAAGATACACCAAAGGGCTTTTTAACTGATTGTCAGCACCTCGGGGATAAAATTTACATACCCCAAGGTGTTTGGAGAACACCCACAAAGCCTGCTCTCCAGCACAGCCCCATAAATCACTGATTTAATGGGTGTTAATGGGCTGGTGCCTTCAAAGCTTTTCAGTCAGTGCAGATGTTTCCTCTTTGACAAACCACTTTGATCATTTATGCTACTAGTTATTTTTAATTCAGAAAATGTCATGTTAATTGTTTGAAATGCGCTGTACAACAGGCCATGGTATTGTTGATTGCCTTCCCTAAACTCCTGTAAAACAGCTATCAAAAGTTTGGTCCAGGCGCATAAGAAGGAAATGCAATTAATAGAAATTGAGCTCTAAGCTAAGGTTCAGTTTCTCCTCCCAGATAACAGTAGATGCCATTAGGAGAAGTTGTGCAAAGAATTTTAGACAGGACTGTGATATTATGGTCATAAATCACAGCATCTTGACATATCCTCATTTACAAAATGCACCTCATTCCCATGGCCCTTGCCATTACACAGGAAAACACAGAGTTGCTCCAAAACCAAGAAGAGATTGCACAACTAAAGTGAAGAGAGCAGAGACCATGCTCATCAATAGTTGCATCCCAGTAGCAGAAAACAGTCCTCTTTTTTCCTAGGCAGAATGACAACAGTAGAAATCTCATCATGTCACACAGTCACTGTACATTACATCTCTAATCTTGTCTGTCTAAAGTTTCTCAACAGCTCAGTGCATTTTCCCTTTCAAAAGAACTGCTGTAGTTTATCTGTGACAAAAAAACAAAGCTGAACTCAACAGCTGTGGATCAACCAAAACTACTGGCACTGGCTGACATATCAACTCCATGCAAAGGGGGACAGATGACCAGCTCAGGTGCTCCATCAGCAGCACTGAACGCTGCTCAGGAAATGAGGTCCCACCATGGGATATGCAGGACTGCTGACTGGTTCCAAATGTTTTGCAGATAATAAACTGTTCCTAAGTAAAATTTTCCGATAACGTAAGAAATTTTTTTTTGCTGATAAAATTTAAGCTATTTAGTAGTATTTCCTATCAACCACTCCGTACCTTTTCCTAGGATCTCTTATGCTAAGATTAAGAAAATCACAAAAACATTAGGAAACATGGAAAGAAAATTGTTAAGATGATATTTGTCCTCAGTTTGACCTTATTTTGGAATAGGCCATAACAAAATGAAAGTAAATATTTCAAAATAGAGATACAGGTTTAAATTGCTCCTAATTAAAAAATAGCTGTAAACAATCTATTTAAATGAAACAGCTTGAATGAATGAGGGGAGGAAGTGCATCCCACCTCCTCCCTTCATTTGAAACAGGCCAAATCAGCTTACTGCACTTCCAAGTTGTTGACATTACTCCAGAAGTAATCATGTTGCTGTCTAGCCAGGGAAGATTGATGCCTATCTGTACTGACAGACATGCTGATGCCTCCTCTCCTTAGGTTTCCAAGGTTAAGATTTGACAGTCAATTAAAAAGTTCTCTCTTCCCTGACAAACTGTTGGGCTCCACTGACTTTCTCCTGCCCCTTCCCTACTGATAAAACACCTTCACATCATCCCCTTGACCACAGGGATTTTATGAGTACCCTATTTCAGCAGCCTGTTTTGGGATGACTTTCTTCAAGCTCTTCTGTACCACGGAGGAGCACCACAGCACCAACAACTGGGCACCGCCCACGTCTCCTGCCAAGGTGACAGAGGGACACAAATGTCCCGGCTGCTCTCACTTACACAGGAGTCTCAGCCACACACCACAAAATGCTGGTTCCTCGCTGCCACTACCAAGCCCGGCAGAGAAGGACGGACGGGGGTCTGTCCCCAGAACGCTGCCCTTGCCTCTCCCTGCATGGCAGAGCTCATTGCCACCGTGTCAGGATCCAAGAGAGCAAACCTGGACAGCACGGGAGATGCCAAAGTTGCACATTCCCAGCTTCATTCTTCTACCTGTAGATGGCATGGATATACCTTGCTATCTCAAGCAGCTCTCCACTCCTGCTCACTTGCTTAGTAGGCAGTGTTCTAGAGATCAGCACTTTTAAACATGAAGTACTATCTAGTGGGCAAAATTAACTCCCACCAGAAGATACAGGACCTATATAAAGTATCTGCTTAGAACACCAATGCTTTTAAGGGCAGTGAAAGTAATACTCAAGTGAGAAACAACTGTAGGAGCTATTGCACTTGGCTTTGCAGTAACATCTTTATGCAGTCATTTCCCATGGCAAATGGAGTTGTCTGCAGAGCGAAAAACAAAACCCAACACACTTCCAAAGAAACAAACAACCAGGAGAAAGCCATCTGAGCAGAATCCAAGCTACACAAAGTGTAGGACTATGCCTGTGAACTTCACCCACCGAGACATCCCTCAGCAAATACTACTGCTGAGACAAGCTGTAGGAGGCTGTTCTCAGGAGAAGCCGCCTATCTGGCTAAATTTGTTACCGTGCCTGTGTAGCTTTGGGCTGCTTATGCAAAAAGTATTTCATTCCCTCAAGGTTTGGAGCAGCACTTAGTAAGAATGACAGGAAAAAGTCAAAAATCCCAGCAAGTGTGACTGTCAGGAGAATGAGGTACCCTTGCATTTCTGCAACTCTCACTTCCCCTCCTTCCCTCCACAACTTAACCAGTTAAGCACCTTTGGAAATCAAAACCACAGCATCTTTCTTTAGGCACTCCTGAAAAGTTTAGCCTTAACCTTAACTAAAAACCACTCAGATTTATTTTTTCCCTGAAACATTTCAACATTTTTGGCATTTGATTAAAACAAGGGATTTACTCCATGCCAAAAGCAAATCTCAAACAGAACTTAATACCTTCAGATGAGAACGCCCACAAAAGTGACTCTGTGTCTGCAGAGAGCTGGAGGTTATCTGTAAAAACCTGCTTGCTGCAATGCCTCTCCTCTACAGAAAAATAATAATGATATTAACTTGGGGCATTTTGTTTAGCTGCAGTGTTCAGAAGCCATTCCTGCAAAGGCTTCTCACATGGTGCCATTAGCACCTACTTGCAATGCACCAAATTAAATGTGTAGGCAGGATTGTGGAGAAGTGAAGTCAAAATAATTCGTATGTGCAGCTACCTAGGACACTGCTTAAAAGACACAACAGAAATCTTGCACACAAATTAAAAAACTTCTCACAGTCATTTCAGTAACACTCCAAAATTTTCTCCTATACTAAGAGCACCAGGCAGCTTCAGGTCCCCTCAACTCCTGACTTGGACAAGTAACCTCACCTTAGAACAACAGCTGTCTGCTCAGAGTGTATCCTTATTTTACCTCTCCCCACACCTGAGCCCAGCTCTGCTAGTCATTGCAGAACATATAAATCACACACCCTTTTGGAAATGAAAAAGAATTTGAATCTGGACTGACTTCACACTGTGGACATGCCAAAAGTTAGAAGAATTAAGTTGGCATAAGAACCAATAAGCACTAAATCATGCCTGCATTAGGGACAAGGGTTCACTCTGAAAGAACTACTGCTCTGTTATTTCATTTTCTCATTCTTTTTAGAGTTGAGGAAGCGGGGGGGGGGAAATGACAGACTAAAAAAATTACATAGAGGACAGTATTTTAATTGCAGCTTTTAAATTTTAAGCTTTGAAAACAATGCCCATATTCTTCAATGGGTTTAAGAAATGCTAACCTTCATTCTTAAGTGAGTAAGATATCTTGTTCACATTCATAAAAATCCTGATTCACTCTGTAGCATGAACCACAATGGACTGTGTTTATCCTTTAAAAAAAGTCAAATGAAGCAACAGGCAATGCAATTAACTTCCTTTTAATGCATAAGAAAATATAGAGGCAGTTTCCCTGAGTGTGCAGAGATACCACACGTATTTAATACCCTGCACTGAAATTCAACCTTATTTAAAATAGAAAGCCACATGGAGAAATGGGACTGGAGCACAACACCCTTTTACAGACCTGTGAAATATTCAGGGCTGTTTTTTTCAGCCAATATGTTTCAGTTCAAATCAGAACACTTAAGGATAGTGCCAGAAGCAAAATTTCATCTCGTGTACCTAGACTTCATATCAATTTAATCAAGACAAATTGGCACTGCCTTATAATTTACTATATCTGAGGGTTCCACAAACACCTCTAGCTTGTGTTGTGCTATGCAAATTATTAAATGAATACAGAAATTAAGACAAACCTCTCCAAGATGTTTTAAGTACAGAAAAGAAAAACTAAATTTGATCTTAGTTCTGTATTTTGGTGTTTGATTTCTCAGCTTTTAATATCAAAATAATCCTCCCCTCCATAGTTATAAATCATACTCATTCTCCAATTCTGTCCCTCCTAAAGATAAATAATTGCACAATCTGTCCCCTGCATTCATTTAGCTGAGAACGCATCCACAGGCTCTGAGGGAACTGGCAGAGGGAGTGACTAAGCCATCATATTTGAGAAGTCGTGGCACTCCACTGAAGTTCCCACTCACTATAAAAGGGGAAACATAACTCCCATTTAAAAAAAGGTAAAAAAAAGACACAGGGAACTACAGGAACAGTCAGTGTCACCTTGGCGTGCCTCAAGATCAGGGAGCAGATGCTCCTTTCTATGCTAAGGCACATGGAAAATAAGGAGGTGGCTGGTGACAGCCAACACAGCTTCACTAGTGGCAAAACACGCCTGACAAATTTGGTGGCCTTCTATGACAGGGTTGCAGCAGTGGCGGACAAAGGAAGAGCAGATGACATCTACTCGGACTTGTGCAAAGTGTTTGACACTGTCCTGCACAACATCCTTGTTTCTAAATTGGAGAAACATGGATTTGATGGGTGTGATTGGTCTGGTGGAAGGTGTCCCTGCCTTATGGCAAGGAGTGTGGAACCATATGACCCTTAAGGTCCCTTCAAACACAAGCCATTCTGTGATTCTATGATTACTTATGCCAAGTGTTTATTTGGATCCACTGCAACCAGAAACAACGTGCCTTCTATCCTCCAGCACCACCCCAAAGCTCGCATTTTAAATATGTTTGGTCAAGTTGTCCTATCATTCCCCTAACAGAACTGCAAAAATACAGGTTTTTTTAAAATAAATGAACTATTTTTAGTAAGGTACAGAGAGTCCTTTGGGTTCAGCCATTCCCCATTGCTGCACATTCTCTACCCTCAGTGCAGTTATATCAAAACAACACAAGTGCTAAGGGCACAGAAGGTCTTGCTACTTGGGGTGAGCCAAGCAATTACTCATTTGCCTCTTAGGCACACTTAGTTATTTTGTTGTTTACAGCTGTATACACAGGGCCAGCCTGGGGCTCCTGAAGAGCTTGACCAGTATGGCCACGGCAGCTATTTTTTTTTACCAGGGGCCTGCACAAGGGAGGCAGTTCACTCCTGGCCTATTAACACCTAGTTATGGTCAAACTTATGCAAGTATCTCAGCCTAAATAAATCTGTGGGCAACCAAATGACAGTAATTGTCTCAACTATCACACCTGAGTCAAAGTCTTCCCTGAAATTAACGATCTAAAAAATCTCCTACACTCAGCTGCAGGCTGCTGTGAAGAAATAACATTCATCCACAGAAAGTAAGTGTCAAACTTGGAACACAAGCACCCTTATAAAGTTGATAAGCTAGAGTTGCCAGGAAAAGAAAAAGGTTAGAAAAAATGCCTTGAGAAAGTTGACATTGGCATTGATCAGTAATGCCCCAAATCAAGGGAGAGCTGTGAAGTCCATGAGCCTCCGAGGATCTCTCTTTGCACAAGCGTCTGTAAAATAATACTTTGCAAAGAGCGCTTTTTACTGTGCCTGACCATTTCTGGATCTCACAGCAGAATAATGTGTCTGAAGAGAGAAACCACCAGGAAACTGTTTTTATTCCATTTTTCCTGACACCCACTAGCATCATTCAGTGTTGACTTCTGACAAATGGAATGCTATGGGTGTTCCAGAGCACTGGAAGAAAATAGATAGCCAGAATAAGCAGATGGACATGAAACCATAATCTTGCATGAACCCAAGCAGAATCACAGAAAGGCTGATATGCTATGCAAACACAAAAGAATTAAGATTATAACATAACCGAATGTCCCATCAAGATAACTCTGTTGTGAAACTCTCAGCTCTGGCTGATAGAGATGACCCTGTTGGTTCAACATGCTTCTGGATGGTTTTTTACTCAAGTGAGTGACTTTATGCCTGCTGGCGTTACAGGACAGGATATGGTCTAAAGTCAGCACTATGGACAGATCAATGTAGATCAAAGTTAATTGAAAGACCATTAACTGATAAATCACAAGAAGCAGTTGTAACACTATAAACCCACTCAAACTGCAAGGTGAGTTCAGGCAAGTCACTCTTGATTTCCCAGCAATAAGGAGATACACAGAAGAGACACCAACAGCGGGCAGGAAGCAGTAGCCTCATTAGGTCTGTGAACTCCAGGCCAAAGAACCAATTTCACATTAGATCTGAAATGAAGACAACATGTTTACAAAGTCTGATACTTGCTCCAATCCTTCTGCAGAGAAAGGACATTCATCTGTCTCTCCCAGCTGTGCTGCCAATGGAGGAACTTCTGTAGAGCATTACCTGACTGGCTTCTCTTCCTAGAGACGTGTTGGACAAAGGGCTGTATAGATTCTCTCCTTGCCGAGCCCACTTGGATACCTCCTTTCCTTTTACCTGAAGATACAAAGGCCCATTGGGACCAGTCACCCTTCTAACTGGTCATAGTATGTCACTTTATGCACTTCCTGGGTTCTCACAGTCACACTGTGCCTGAATCCTGCAAACTCTTTCAGGATAAACTCAATGCACAAACCCTTCTCTACATTCACTTAACCAACATTGTCATCTGGGTGGTTGTTTCATGTCTGAATCACTAACACCAACTTCCTTCAAGCTTGAAAAGCATGATCTTGCCCTACATGGTCCTGCAGAATATGATCTGACACGGGGTGTTAAGTCCTACACATATTCCTACTAGAGCCTCATTTCCAGGTTTATAAAGTAGGGAAAAAAAGATAAAAAATTTCCCAGCCATACCCAAAAGACTGAACTGCAACTTTCACAGTAATTTCTTGATTCACTAGGATTGTATATGCTATGCATGTGAGTGTTAACACAGCAGGAATACTAAGCCTATTCTAATCAACACTGCTCCTTCCCATTTGCAGAAGGGCTGAGGGACAGAACTGAACATGCCTCCAGACTGCCAGAGCTGCATGACACACCATTCTTTCAGTTTTTCTAAACCACAGTAATTATTTATTCATCTAGAAGAAGTTGTGACAAATCAGCATTGCCCAGTTCTGGGGCATCAACACCATGCATTTTACTGACGCTCACATTCCAGCTAAGTGCATTCCTCCTGAAGTGATGGGCTTTCTTTCCCCTGGTACCCCAGGACATGCAGGTGCAAATTACTGAGCAAAAATGCATGACTCGATGGTCCTCAAAGCCTGTCACCTGCTGGGAGACTCCTCTGCTACTCGGTTTCACTGGGGGAAAATATCTGGGGCCAGTAAAGGCTCTGCTGACCTCTCACTGCTGTCCTCCTTTACTCACCTAAGCCTGGCCTACATTAAAATCCTACTGGAAGCTGAGAGTAAACACAAAGTAGCCCTCAAGGAAGAACCAGCTTTACCAAAAGAAGAAGTGGCCGATTAAATCTAGTTAAAATTTTAAAAAGTAGCAATTCTTGACGTGGGGCAATTTTATACCTAGCCTGGAGGCTCATGTCCTTAATCACAGCAGGACAGCACAATGGTAGTTTTTTAGAAAACACAAGGAAACGTATCATCCTGCCTCAGCAAGAAACAAAGATGAGCCATGTAAATACAATCTCTTGGACACCAACTGATTTTCCACACACATCTGTCTATACACAGCCTGGCACCTCCCTTATGGCAGCATCCCCCTGTCCCCAGCTTCCTCAGGCAAATGACCTTTTCCAAAAAGTCCTGATGACTTTGCAGCTGCAGACCTGCACTACACCTTCAAATCTGGAAGATGACATTTTCTTTATGCATAGCCCTGGTAGCAACAAAACACATTTTATTTACCAACAGCAATCCAAGAGGCAGGAATCAGACCTACTACTGTGGAAGAAAGCAAATTCAGCACACAATTTCAATTACTTGGGTTAGACAACTGATTTCCATTAGTGCTAATGGGATTTATGCATCCATGCAACTGAGCATGGTACTGAAAATCTGCACCTCATTCTGACCCTAGAAGTTTTTCTTCCCCATATAGCTTTAAAAGAATAGAATAAAATGCAAATAAAATGAATGCTATGTTAATCACTGCCTTAGCTTTGGGCCATTAGCAACACCTCTGCCTCTCTGGAGTGGCTTATTTTATTTTCAGTAGACATCTATCCCCACTCCAGTGATGAAGACGTTGTCCCAGGTAGTCTATCTGCCCTGGGTTTATATGCTGCCTCTACTGGCAAATTCCACTTTCATTCCTCTTCCTAGAAGTATGAAAGCTCAACTGCTTTGAGATCCTTGCCTTTGTCAGACATCTTCCAGAACTTCACCTTTCGTTCCTGTTGAATTAACACTGCACGGGGAATCTCTTCCCTCAGCTGTTTCCTACATGGAAGGCACAGGTCTGGAGGAACAGTCTCCCCCAGGAAGTGCTGGGACAGAAAATCTGCTTAATAACACTGTGCTGTCACTAATGCTCAAAAAGCACACAATCATATTTTTCAGTGGTAAGAAACAGTTAAAACTTGAATTGCAGCAATGAAAATGAGAATGTCAACACCTCTTTGTCTCTTGGATGATTTCCAGACTAGCTCTGTTTATTTAATAAGAAACCATGACATGGCCACCTGTTTAACAAAGTCTCTGCAAGCCTCTTGCTAACCTTTGCATTTCATCTTTCTTAAGCTGTTTATAGACATGGGAGGGCTCCATCCCAACTGGAGTCTTGGAGATTCCTGGTAGTTTTTTTAAAAGGTCAAAGGAGTGATTGTGTGCTGAAGCAGGAGGAAAAGCTCGCAGGAGCTGCGTCCTGCATGAGGTGAAGCACAGAGGGATGACATCAAGGAAATTCTAGAGATTTTATTCTTGTTGCTCAGTTTGGTTGTGTTTTCACACCAAGGAGTCTGTGAAGCAGGTACTCTAGTAATGGAGGGAGGTTAGGATTTATGAGTTGGACAAAGTGGTTACAGGTGAAATTGCATGGAGTAACAGATCTCTACAAGAGTGTCCCATGGGGCTGGACTCCCACATCCCTGCTGCTGACAGGAAAATGAACAAACATAGTCCTCCCTTTCTACTTTGACTAGTCCTTCTCAGATACAGCCTTTCCCCCCTCTCTAGCCAGTTTGGTCACTCCAACAGCATTGTGACACCTTCAATCTCTTAAAAGCAATGAACTGTTTTCATTTGAATGTCACCTAAATATCACCTGGATTAAATTTAGATTTGCAAGACACAATGTGACTCCACATTGTACTAAGTCCACTGTCGATGGAAGCTGCCCCCAGTGACACACATGTTATGTAGATGGTCCTCCTGACCCCACTGAGCTGGGACATCTCATCAGTCTTGACCATCCTACAATCTGCCCCTGGGATCTGTCAGAGGGCATTGAGAAATTTTTCCAGTTTCTTCCAAATAATAAACTAGTGTAACCCAGCCTTAGTGCAACAATCACAGGAGGTCCATACTTAATACAACACCTTTGGGTAGCTGAAAGTCACACCCCAGATCTAATGAAGAACCTGAAATTGCTATAGGCAAAGTTTTAACAGCTTAAATACCAGTTTAACAAGTGTGGAGAAATAAAATAGTTTCTGTGCAAGCTTGTGCTCCAGGTAAAATTATACTTCCAGGGCAGCCACAAGAGCAGAAAACACATCTTTGGACATGGCATTAAGAGGAGAGGTTCCTTGCCCATATCCCAAGTGTAAATGGGGTCTGGGCTCCTTGGAGGACCAACTTAGCAGCAAACACTGCAGGGCCTAAAGGAAGCCCTTCACATCCAGGCTGAGCAGCAGAGCTTTCTCTGTGAAATAGAGGGAATTATTTAAGCCCAAAGCTGGACAAGGAGTCACCACAGGTGGCTGAAGCAGAGGCTAAGAAGGTTCTGTCTCAAATCCTGCTCCCCTTTGGCTACTTCTAGCCTAGTGGCTTTGCTGTAGCAGTGCAGACCCCTCCACACTACAAGGCTAGGACAGCTGACATGAGCCTTGCTTTGCTTAGTTACTTTCCATTCATCCTTCAGAAACAGTCTGTGGCTCTTGGTAGATTTGTGACCAAGTCATGAAATGAAATAAATAAAATAAATGAATAATAATTGTAATTTAAAAAAAAAAAAGAGCTGAAAGGCTGAAGGACGTGACTGAGACCAGGCTGGGGAACCAGCTGATGTAGAGTTTGGTTTGGGAATGGCAGAGACAACCGTGAGAGCAAGGTATAACAGGCAGAGATCAAAAGAGAATAGACAAGCGCAGCAAGTACAGGCATCAGATCATAATTTAAGATTCGTTTCAGGGACATAAAGGACTATTGTTATTAGTTTCACGCAGGTGTTAGAGACACCTTCTCCACTCTAAAACAGATTCTGTACTAAGGGCTTTAAAAGTCCTTAGTCCTCTCACACTCATGTCTTTTAGGTCACAGAAATCACTTTAAAGTCAGTGAGGAAAAAACACCCTGCTATCTTCCGACAACTAAATGGGGCATACCCTAGTGCTGTCAGCAAGATTGAATGTAGTCTCTGTGCTCTGAGAGACCATAAATCCCTTTATTGGCACAGATTACCAACCTGATTGCTTGCATACAGATTAATGCAGCAGCATGAGTCCTCTGGGTGACTGCTGAGCAGGGAAAGCAGGAGGGGGGAATTTATTTGCTCGGAAGCTTGTGATATTTATCTATCAGTCACCACGGAAAAAACATTTCATGAGCTTAATTCCAAAAATATCTTTGTATACAGAGAACAGAGAGCTGAGAAAATTACCCAGATTAAAAGAGGGAAGGAAACAGCTCTGTAGCTGCATACATGAAAGCCCAAAGTTGTGCCAGCTGCCCAGGGTCCACATGCCTTGACACCACACCTGAGGTCTCCCCCCCAGCTGTGGGATTTCCTAACCTACCTCAGTCCAGCAGTAAGTAATAATAAAGGGGAAGGCATGGCTGAAAGAGGAGAGCAAACACATGAAACAATCATTCATCTTCTTGAGAGCCTCGGCAAATTCTTTCCATTTCCATTTTTAATTCACCACTAAATATGGTGAATTGAAGAGAGGTTGTGAAACCTTTCTCACAGCAGGGAAGATGAAGGGGCAGCCCCTTCACATTTTTAATTAACTCTGCATTGAATGATGACAGTTGATAGTTTACCACCTCTATTTCATGCTCCTTACCCAGTCTCTGCCTTGCTGATGTGATCAGCCGTAGGTGGCACAGTGTAAGTCCCTCAGCCCAGGCAGGGGTCCACCCTCCCCAGCCCCCTGCCCCCCAAACCCCAGAGATGCTGCTGCCACTGCTGGCAGACCACTTGTGCACAGCTGTTTTACTGCTGAGGGGAGCCAGGTCCCAGCCTGTGACACGCTGCACCTGTAACCACGGGCCACCACTGAAAAGGTTCCAGCTCCTTCCAGGGACTCCACAGAGAGCCAAGCCAGCAGCTCAGGGTTTTTCTTCTTCTCCGAGAAGCTTCCAGGAACCAGGGACCTGCTGCTCAACCAACCCACCCAATTTAAAGACCTGTCTGGTCAGTGAAATATTGCTCTGATACTCAAAAGCAGGTAGGTGATTGGCTGGCAGCCAAGTCAATTTGGGGTCCCAGACCTGACCTGCCTAATGCCAACATGTTTTTGGCAGCTGGATGTACTAGCTTGGCACCTCTGGGAAACTCAGTCCCCACATTTGAAAACTGGCCTCAGACATGAAAATGTGACTTAAAAATATAGACACACAAACTGTGTTAAACTAAGACAGCAGCACATTCTTTTTCTTTCTTTTTCTTTTCCTGAGCTTGGCTCTCCCTGAAATTTTTTACTAATGAAAGTACTTGAGAGCAAATTTCTCAGGAGACAATTAACATCACAGATTCATTTAGCAAAAGGGAATTCTTCTAAGCTGAATTGACTCTCATATGTTAAAATTGAGATCTGCTGCTAAATACTTTGTCTCCCCCAAAAGAGCAGACTATAAAGCCAATAATAAACACGATGATATATGTACCAAAGAACTACAGGGAAAAAAAATTTGAAATTATCTGTTCCTAAATAAATTTCAGTGTTGGGAGAACAGTCTAGTTCAATTTCTGAAGTAAATACTGCCACTTGCACCACCTGTGTTTTACCCAGTTCAGTGTCGATCACAGAATCAGAATGGTTTGGGTTGGAAGGGAACTTTGGAGCTTCCAGGCCAACGCCCCTGCAATGAGCAGGGACATCCTCAACTAGAACAGCTCAGAACCTGATCCAACCTGACCTTGAATATTTCCAGTAAAACTCATTGTTGCAGCTTTATAAACACAACAGGAGCAACAAAAACAACAACAACAAAAAAAATCACAGTCATCAGCATAAAAATATTCCAGCCATCACTTGATTTTTTTTTTGTTGTTAATTATATTTTGGACTACAGACAATATTTATTTTCTGACTTGTTACAGTTACTCTGTGTGGACCATAGAAAAGTGACTTTACTTGGGAGAAAAGAAAATATTATCTACGGGAAGTGTTATTGCCAAAAGCAAAAAAAAAAATTCTTCCAAAGTAACTTCAAAATATTTGTGTTCAGGCAACAGGCCACTGTTTTTAAGTAATTTGATTTAAAGAGAAAAAATGACAGCATCATAACAGCACTATCTGGATACAATCCAGTAAAGTGTACTTAATTCAGGACTTGGATGCAAAATGGGGTGGAAAACTTGAAAAGAAAAGTAAGTATCAACTTGCAGTATTTGCAATTATCTTACTTTTTAGGTTTTTGAAAGTTACATGCTGAGGATTGGTTAGCACAACCTAATGGGGATGCACCAGTGCCCCACATTGTTTTGCAACATCCTTCTGAGAGCATCCAGCCCTCCACACTGATCCCTGCCAGGGAAACATGTCAGGAGGTTGGTACAAAATGAAAATAAGAGGAAAGAAAGTAGGAGCAGTGACAGGACTGTCACTGAGCATCTGGGAAAAATTAGTGGACCGTTCTTGTCCCTATTTTCCCTTGTCTCCCAGGAGGGCTGGGAAAGCAATAGCATGTCAGAGTGGCATCACAGCTCCTCTGGCCCTGCTTAGCTCGAGGAGATGACAAGGGAGCTGCTGAGGGCAAGGTTAAGAAGGCAAATCAAAGCTTCAGCTGGAAGTCAAGTGCAGCCTGTGCAATCAGTCAGGCTTTGCTCATCCCCTGCACGACCCTCAGGATGCCCTTTCCCGAGAGCTGACACTTGGTGTGACAGGGAGAGCCAGACCTCTCCTAAGGAGAGCCAGGGAGGAGAGAAAGGAGGAGGATGGTGAAAGCCACAGGCACACAGCAAACCTCTTCCATCCCAAGGACAGAACTCCAGCCAGTTCGAGTCTAAGAGATAAGAATTAAAAGGCAATTAAATAATAAAGTGTTTTAAAGGAAAAGTAGAGTATAAAGCTGCTTCTGCCCTGCAGTCCATGCTGGATGCAGTGATGCTGCATGGGTGAACTGGGACAATGCTGCCAGGAGGTTGCATGGGCCTTCTGGAGCCACAGCACACAAGTCCAGGAAGACAAAAGGAAAGAATCTGTTTGGAAGGGCTTCATGGACCTGCCATGTTCCTGAGCACTGACCCTGCACACAGCCAGGTCCCGTGTTTTCATGGCAGCAGAACAACTCTTTGATTTCCCAGAAAGTAACAAGTTATTCCACACTGAGAGCAAACACAGTCTAATGCAACATTTGTGCAACACAGGGTGGGAAGAGTCGTCTCACAGAAGGATGATAACCATGATCAATGCTTTTATCATCTATGCTCTGATCATACTCCCCAAACCATACATGGAAAACCCAAGTAAACAGAAGCCAGGATGTGCTAAAAGCAAAGCAAGTTCCCTGGAAGTTTTCTGGAATTCAAGGGATTTAACCTTTTCTTCCTCCTGCTCTAAACTGTCCTTAAAATAAGACCATGACTTCTAGAAATTTGCATACCCTGTTTAACATGCAATGGTGTCATGAAAAGCTGTGTTCATTTTGGATGGAATTAGAGAGATGCATTTCCTCTTCTTTTTTGTGTTTTCAGCCATAAACACCAAGTATGACCACAGCTCTCCCTGGTCCCTCTCTGCAGTTACAGGCCAGCCCTCAAGTGCTCCAGCTCGAGGACTCCACGTGCTGCTCTGTGCCCACGTCACAAGCGAGGCACTTGGAGACTTCACATGCAGCAAGGGAATCCATTTATGCTGGGTCAAAGGTTACATTTCCAGCCCATGCACACACTGGAGCACTAGCAGCACACCTACAAAGGCTGCCACGGGCCTCCCTAATCCTCTCAAAGGCGACATTTCTCGCACGTTTCCTTGGTCCCTGTCCTGTGCTGGCAGCCTGCAGGGCAGCTCCCACACATACCCGTGTATGTACACATACCCAAATGTAGTGCATTTGCCTACACTGTAGTTTCATGAGCGGCCTGAGCTGACAAAAGGAGCACTTTAAAGGAAAGAGCTGGTTCCTCTCTGCTCCTGTCCTTCCCGCCTGCACTCTGAGAAAAGCAGTACCAAAGGATTGCTTCAGATCAAAACTGTTTTTTACTGCAGGCTGGTTTTCATTAGACTCTTAGCACAGTCCTGCCCCTGCACAGCCTCCCAACACCTCTGCCAGTGCCAGGGGAGCCCGGGGGTCACAGGGCAGGAATGAGCAGCATGGGTGATGAAGAAAGGACTTGGCAGCCTTCCCACTTTGAGCTTTGACATTGGTTTCAGCTGACCTTGGCTGCCCTCGCTGCTGGAACAGGAACCCCAGTGACTTACCCCCTCATCCCAGCCCATGTTTCCATCATTGTCTTTGTGCCAGCATCAGACTGCCAGAAAAATAAACTTATGAATAAAATGCTTTTCCCTCCTTTACCTTTTGTCTAACCAAGACACAGGTGTTACCCTCAACTAAAGTGGTAACTAAAACACAGCATTAGGCTCAAAATTCAAACATATCACTTCAGCTGCAAGTCTGGAGGCTCAGAGTGCCCCAGGACACAGGTCCAACACCAAGTTTGTCTCCTGGTACTAACCTGAGTGAGCACAATACACCATCCCTCAGCCCCCTGTGCTCGCTGCTTGCTGGGTTCTCCCATTTGAGTGGCTTTTCTCCATCTGAAAATAAATACATTAATGAATCCTTAGTTTCATTTGCTCTGCAAGCAGGGAGCAGGCTCAGGCCTTGGGTCTGAAGCAAGCCACATCTCGGGGAAGGGGTCAGTGAAAGCAGAGCAAGTATTCTTAGCAGAGCTCGCAGCTCAGGACCTTTCAGCATCAAAAGGGTCTTACCTGAGCTCTCAGAGAAAACAGAAATGTGCTAGCCTTGGCCAGCAACTCTGCCGAAGAGCATTGATAAAATCTTACAAAAAGAGCCTTCTAATTCATGCTAGTTTGATGGACACCACGATGTTATCAGCAGAGCCGCCCTGCAGGCGCGCTGCCAGCAGAGGTACTTGGCACGGGGAAGGGCGGCGGTAGCACAGCCTGCACCCCGGCCGGCTGGGGACAGGCTGGGCACAACCATCACACGCTGGGCACGGCACGGGAGCCCAGAGACCTTGTAACAGCAAACAAAGAGCGGTCTGGAGGTAACCTCTTCGGAACAGCACCGAGACTGACGTGGTTAAGCAGCCAAAGGGTAAGCAAATCGACTAAGAAAACCAAAATAAGTACCACCAAACTGTAGACAGCTCACACGTCACAGCTAGCACCATCAGGGACGGTAGAACAGAAAAAAGCAGTAGTTTAGCTTTGTCCCTCACATCAGGTACTTCACTAAGTAGATCAAAACACCCTCCCTCCCGTGGTTGCACAGCAAAGATGATGTGGAGGGAGCTGATGTGTGCAAATACCTGTGTAATTGTCTGTTCTGGCTCACAGACTTCACGTGACCGCAGCAGCACTCCTACGTGGGAAAGTGAGCTCAGCTATGCAGGTGGAGGGAGCGGAGCTGCCTCTGCCCAGCCCTGGCCTGGAGGAACAGTCACAATGAAGGGATGAAAATGCAGCAGAATTAATGAAGAATGAAGTACTATTTTAATGTACAGTTTCATTTTTTTCCTATTGGCAAGAAAGCTTTGTGCATTTTTTGGGGTTGTTCCCAAGAAAATAATTTCTGCTTTTAGAAATGCTCCTATAAATTGACTTTTAGGGTCTGCCTAAACTCAGAAATATTTCTAGCTTTTTTTACAGCCAGTTCTGCCTAAACGATTTCTAAATTGGTTAAAGTCATCATATGGATTTCAGATAGTATAAAGCAAGCAGGAAATTTTTTCCCTGCACTAAGTTCAAGGTAACTTTGAAAAGTCCATTAAAGCTGATGCAATAAAAGTGTTCAGATCACCTGTACTCTTGTTGTGCTGGTTTTGGCTGGGGTAGAGTTCATTATCCTCTGAGTAGCTGGTATGGGGCTGTGGTTCAGATTTGTGCTGAAAATGGTGTTGATAACAGAGAGATGTTTTTGTTGTTCCTGAGCAGCTCTTACCCAGAGCCAAGGCCTTTCCTGCTCCTCACCCACCCCACCAGCAAGAGGCTGGGGGTGCACAAGGAGCTGGGAGGGGACACAGCCAGGACAGCTGACCCCAAGTGACCCAGGGGATATCCCAGACCATATGGCACCATGCTCAGCATATAAAGCTGGGGAGGAGGGAGGGGGGATGTTTGGAGTGATGGTGTTTGTCTTCCCAAGTCACTGTTACAGGTGATGGAGCCCTGCTGTCCTGAGTATGCCGAACACCTGCCTGCCCTGGGAAGTGGGGAATGAATCCCTTGGTTTGCTTTACCTGTTAAACTGCCTTTATCCCAACCCATGAGTTTTCTCACTTTTACCCTTCCAATTCTCTCCCCCATCCTGATGTTGGGGATGTGAGCAAGCTGCTGCAATGAAATCATTGTGAATAAAACACTTGGGAAAAGTTTTGGATTGCCAAAACCAAGATCCAAGCAGGTACTGAGTTAACTGGTAAGGAATCACCTTATTCCTTTCTTCAGACTAAACTACAGAAGGTAACAGCTACTGCCAAGAAAGGTGGGGTCAGCAGGAATCTAACTATTGCTTGAAGGAGGAGCTGGGGACAGGCTATCAAAAAAGGTCTCCCATTGTCGCCCACTTTCATCTGCACTTGTGATTTATCTCACAGTGTTGTGATCTCAGGCCTTGTGGCCGCAGCCTACACATGCTGACTCTTTTCCTGCTCTAACTCCCCATTCCCTCCCTTCAAACTCCATCAGTAAGGAGGAGCTGGGAGCAGCACTGAGTTGTATTTACTAGCTCAGCAGCCAGCTCCTGTGGCTGCTCCTTGTGGGCTGACTTGAGGCTATATTTAGAGCATGAAATCCCTCTTACCTCTATAAATTCTTTCAGTGACTCATCACGGGGAAATTAGCAGCCCTACACAACCATGAAAACAGAGAAAAGGATACTTTTGGGAGAACTGCCAGCACCCTTTATCTCCAATGGGAGTTTTAATTGGCATCAGCATCTGTGTTCATTTTGATCTACACTCTTCTACACTCAACACCGATATTTAAGCATGAGAAGGCGTAGAAATGGTACAGATGAGGCATGTGACCATGAAAGCCATATGGGAAAGTGCTGATCCCTTCTCTCTCTAGTATCAGCCTGTATTTGTTCCAGTGTCTCTGCTGCAACTCAAGGTTTGCTCAAACTCAGCAAAGATGGTATTTGCAGTCAGTCAGGAGCGCACAGACAGTCAGATGCTGCACCTCAGCTGACGGGCAGTAACACCTGCTCATGCTCCCATGCCATCATTCGGAATATGGCTGGACCAAGCTCTTCAAAATGCCATGCCCAGGATGGCAGGCAGATGTCTACTCAAGCACTGCTGCCAACAGGAGGCAACAATCCTCTGCAAAAGAGCAAAAGGTCTGGTCCTGGCCTCCTCACTAGGCATGGATGGATCTGGGGGACAGCATCCACCGCAGCCTCTGTATGTCAGCCACAAAGAGAAGCCACTTGCTGGAATACGTAAACCTGCTCTGCTCTGAACTGAGCAGGAGCTGTAGGCACCATCCACCTCTGCTATCTCAAAGTTTTTGTCAAAGAAGAGAATGTGTAGAGGAATATGGAAATACAAAACAAACTTGTCAATAGTGGTGGGCAACTATGTTCAATATTGAAATCAGTTTTGATAGCAAAAATATATTTTGCAAGCAAATAGCCCATCTTGCAGTCCAGCACATTTGGCTGTTTTCCAAAAGAACAAAATGCATGAAAACATAGAGCTGCAGCATAAGCACTGTCTGTCCTGCTTGCCCAGTAAGCAATAAAGATGAGATTTCACACACAGTTTGAGTGAATGCATATTCAAAGATTACAGCTATTACAATCTGCTGGATACATAAATGTGGGAGTTTTTTAAGCACACTTGTGCTCTCCCTGTGGATTCCTCACCTTGTCAGGCTGGGTGCAAGGAGAGGACACCAGGAGCTGGTTCTCCCACCTGCTCTGTAAGCTTGGTTGTGCCTCCTCTAGGCTGAATTTACCACCCTCTCTGCCCTCTTCTAGGCATGGTACATGTCCTGCAAGAAGGGCTGCCAGCCTGGTGCCCTGGCCAAGTCATGTCCTGCCTGTGGATCCCAGAGGGGTCACCCTATAGGCTGGCCTGACAGTCCCAACCGTAAGGGGCTCCCTTGACTGGGTTCAGGCCCTACAAAGGGAAGACTAATTGCATTGTGTAGTTTCTTCTCCAGAGCCCAGAAAGATGAGCCAGGATGTAGTTGAGCACACCCAGAAAAGGGTTCTTAAGATCAAAAAATATTTCTGGGGCCCCCCAGAAAGACAAAAATACAACCACCTTGTCACAGAGCAGGGACACAACAGCCCCACCACCACCAGTGGGATGGATGACTGATGCCACAGGACTTTCCTCTCCTGCAGCACTGGAAAGGCCTCAGCTTTTCCCTAGGAGCACAGGCAGGAGGTTCATCTTCCTCCAAACAGCTTTCACACAAGCACTTTCTTTCTTGCACAGCCTCGTAAGAGTCTGAGAGCTCTTGCAGCTCAAGCAAGGGCTGACCCAACTTGCCATATTTCAGCACTGCTAGTAACAACTCAAAAGAAATCTTAGGGTGGTGGGAGGGGGCCGGAGGAAGGATTTTCTATCATTCCATTTTTGTACGGTGGGAGTCTAATAGGCAACTCAGAGGGAAACCTGGGTTTGTCATGTTTAATTATCTTCCTCTTGTTAAAAACAACTTAAACCACCTCATTAGTTACCATCCTTGGCTGATCAATTAAAGCAGGAATCAGCACTCCAAAAGGGCAAAATTAACTTCAGTAATAGTCATCTTTCTGTATAAAATCATATTATGGAGATGATAATTTTGTTGGAATGGGTATCACTTTTTGTTGCTCATTTTCCCTGGCTTGCTGTGAGTGTTAGGGCTCTGAACCTGCTGTGGTGGGTAACACCACCCAGTTTAATGTAGGGAGCATTAGGAGCTTAGTACAGGATATGCCCAGAGTCACCTGTATTTCTACCTAGCAGGGCTGAAAAAGAAGAAAAAGCTGGCTGGCCACAAATAACTTGTATACAAAGGGCAAGGGCACCAAGCACAAAATACAGACTTTGCAATTATTCCTTCCAGTGACTCCTTGTGCCCCACTGCTGAGGCAAGGCAGCTCCTAAACACCAACATCCCATCAGTGACCATGGGAGCCAAAAGAGGAGAACAGGAGCTGTAGCTGCTCCAGCAGTGCCAAACTCCAAAGGAGAAACCCCCAGACAGGCTGATGTCAGGGAGATAAGGCAGGAGCCCGAGCTGGCAGTCCCAAGCACCATCACACACTCCTGGCCAGCTCCTGAGGCAAATGGGGCTGGATGTCATCAGCGCATGGCATAAACTCCTGGCTCTGTGGAATGGCAGTCCTGGGCTGTGCCAGGAGCACTGTGCAGGCTGCAGCTGCTTCAGGCTTCCCCAGCTTGGCTGGCCTCAAGGGCAGTCCCGAGATGGTGGCTGATTTTTCTCCCCAAAATCTTAGCTTTCCCTCTCTTGTGCTCAGATCTACCTACAAGGGACTGACTGGGTCCTATACAGCCACACTAAAACTTCAGTGATAGAAGCTTTAGGATTCTTGATCATATAAATGCTCCTGCGATATCAGAGTTCAGAGCACGCTCTGCTCTTTCATCACTTCCAGCTATTTTGCCCTGCACTAACAACTGTAACAACCCATAACAGGGGAGCCACTCCTGTGGGCTATGAGCCGTGCCAGAAGCCTGGCTGAGACTATGGAAAGCAGTAGCTCAGGAGACAATTCAGCCCCCGACAATTACTTCACCAGCATCACTGATAATAATAAGCGGATGCAGACAATTAGTGACTGGGGAAAAGCTCTATGGTTTCATTCAGTCCTCACGAAGTAAGAACCCTACAGTGAGAAAGTCTCTCAAAAACAGCTGAGTTTGTGTTTGGGTTTTGTTTCCCAGTGTGCAGAAATTAGGAATGAAATACTGCTGTAAATCAGGCTGTTAGAAGAGCTCCCCCAGCCCTTTACTCACATCAATCATCTGATTGCCTCCAGTGAGAGTGTTTCCATGAGTGAGGACTTTTGGCAGGAGTAAAGTTGGAAAGATGAAGCACTTGCACATAATGACAGATTCATGAAATAATATGAATATTTATACACACTGGCATGGGAGCACTAAGCTTGCCATACAATTATTTATACTCTGTGTTCAGACATGCCATTCATCTCGGCTGCTCTCAGTCGAGCAAGTTTGTGGCTCGCAGAGGCAGCCGACACACACTCAGCCACGCTTTGCTCTGGTTTCTACCAGCTCCGATTCCATCCTGCAGCTCCTGCTGAGCAATGCCAAGGCAGTGAAGGCAGATTTCAGCCCAGCATTATCACACGGACCTCTACAAGCTTTACTGGCTGGACCTCTCTCCCCACAGCTCTGCTTGCTCTTTGCTTTTGCATGAAGCCAGAGGGGTTCTCCTCCACCGCCCCACATCTCTAAATGACTCATTGAGGCCGAGGCCCAGAGACAGAGCTTGAGAGTTCTGGACTCTCTCTCCAGGTTTGTACATGAGGCAAACACGCCATTTTTTTTTGTGCCAAAGCAGTATTTTCAAGAGTGTGGTGCCAGCTGCAAAGAGGCAAGCAGTTAAGCACAG
Organism: Eulacestoma nigropectus; assembly: GCA_013397775.1. Lineage (NCBI taxonomy): Eukaryota > Metazoa > Chordata > Aves > Passeriformes > Eulacestoma > Eulacestoma nigropectus. The sequence continues at coordinate 1,846,810 of VZTE01000369.1, read as the reverse complement.
ACTTTGCAGACCTGGGGTGCCAGCTTGCTACAGTATGCTGCAGGAAATATTTTGCTGTTGTTACTTCTCTTAATGAATTCTGGCAGTAGGAGTGAATCTACCAAATGCATCATGAAACAGCAGGATACAAGTGTTGCAGGGAAAAGCTACCAGACATCTCATGGGGTAAGGGAGATGAGCAGGCACAGCATGGAAATGGTGCAGATCTCCTGCCCAAGAAAACCAACCTGGGAGAGGCCTTCACCATGGTGAGGTAAGAAACCTTCCATACTTATTCTATTGACTGAGATATTTTCCTACCTGCAGTATTTTCCTTTGTAGAACAGAAATCAGCAGAGAAATACTCCTAAGCCCATGGCGTGGGTGGCAGCCCAGAGACTCACATCCTGCCAGAGCTGAACTGTGAACTCCTAGCCGAGAGTGCTAGGAAAACGTGTTCCCAGGGAAGATTGCCCTCTAGCAGCATTTTCCTCCTTTTTTTTTTTTTTTTTAATACACAAATGCAAATAGCACTGCACTCACAGACTGCCAGCAGCAATAATGTAAGGGAGCCACAGCCTGCCCCTCTCATGTAACACCTTCCCGATTACTCCTGCCATCCTGCACAATCAATACTAATTACAGCCACACTGTCACTTTGCTAGCAAGGAGTAAAATGGTGATGATAACGATGATGGGGTCATAGAAACATTCATCCTATGCACATCGGTAATCTCAACTCACTCATGTGTTCCAAAGGCATTAGGGTGGATGTGCTCTGAATCCAGAGGGGTTCAGATCAGACTGGGGAATCGCTGTGTGAACTGTTCTGACCATAACCCTCAAAGTTAATGAAAACATCAAGTGCCTCCAAACCAGTGGCCTGTAAATAAACATTTTTCATAGGTACTCTCATTCATGAAAATATAGAAGACAGATTGCACCAGTAGCAAGGATATATCTGCCATTCTTTGAGGTGAAAAAAGCCCAAGCTCATCCTCCTCCACTGCCAGATGCTGAACAGTGGTTTGGGAGCACAAGATCCAGCAGCAGCAGCTCTGTTGTGGGACTTACCACTAGAAGCTCCTTGTGTGTAACCCACACTCAACATCATCCAAGGAGTCAACTGTAGTGGGCAGAGTTTTCCTACCAGAGCATGATCTGAACACTGTCACCATGGGCAGGCCGTGTCCATGGGGTCACTGATGTCCCAAGAGCACAGTTTATCCCTGAATCTCACAGTACCTTCATGGCCATAATACACAGCAGAGCACCCTGAGCCCTGCAAATCTCATACACACATGAAGCTGTCTCTAAATCATGCATGCCTAAAACCCAAACACAAGCTCTCATGAGCATTTGAGTACCAGTCTCTTGTGTGCAAAGTTCATTTAAGTCACACAATTCAGACACGTAGGGATTACCTTTTCCCCCCAGTGCTAAGCATACCAGACTCAGATGCTGAACCAGGAGCAATTAGCAGCGTGCTCAGCAGGATCCTCTGCTGACAGACCAAATGCCCCAGCATAAATGTAACTATGGGCACTGCACTGTTTGGTGAAACATAGGAGGAAAGTCAGACTGTGTGGCCAGCTAGGTCTGGCTCTCAAAACAGAACATTTAACCAAGAAAAGTGAATAGACAAAGACTGAAAACGGGCTAAAAATCTATCAACAAAAGTTGTGCTGCATGGTAGAGGTTGAAATAGAGCCCCGGTGTCCCCCAAATCCATTGCTTTCTGATCCATACCAAAACTAAATTTATTGCCTTCCTCCCCACCCGGGAGAAGATTTATGCAAGACCCAAGCAGGCCAGTGTCAAATCAAAAGACATCAAATATACAGAATGCTGCTTTACCTATCACAATGCAAATTATATCAGTCATAAGCCATAAAAGAGCTCATTTCAAACAACAGTAATTTAACAGAGTTATTCCAAGGAGAACTAGTGGCTATATTTGTTTTCTTTCTGATACTGCAATAGCAAACCATGCATGAAGTTTATTAAGCCATGCTAATTGTCTTTCTGTTCTAGTACATTTTAGCCATATGGAGAATCTGGCTGGCGCTCAAAATACAAAATTGTTATTTGGGGAAAAATATCCTGAAAAGCCTCAACTGCTCCAATTGTTAATTTCATCGACAATGTGAATAATACATAATCAAAATGTCAGCCTGGATGTGGTACAACATATTGAAATCCATCAGAGGAAGGTAATTTGCAGTGAAAACATCTGAGTTCACATGAAGCATTTGCCGTAACCTGAAGGGCTCGTGCTCCCTGGAGAGAGCAGGCGAGCGCGCTGGGTGCAGAGCCCATCCAGACACAGGCGCTGTGTTGTGGAGAAATCCCTCCCAGGGCAGCCAGGTCTCCAGGCCAAAGGCTGGAGATACTAAATCTGTGGGGAGAAATCGGGGTCAGGTTCAGATCCCCAAGTCTATCTTTCACTGTGACCTTGGGAGAAGCCCAGGAAGCACCACAGCTCATCCAGGGACACAACCCCTGCCGAGGGTGGTGGGCGCTGAGTGGGAGAGAGAGGTTCAAAGGGAAGAAGGGTGATGCTGGAGTTAGTGATACCGTTTCCATGAATCAAAAAGTTCAAAAAGTCTACATGCAGAAACAAAAGCCTGGAAGAAGCCTTCTCAGCATAGACAACCCCCTAAAAGTTACATGTAAGTGATTTTTCAGGTGAAAAATCTCTTTCATGTGGTAAATTCTCATTCAGATACAATTCACACGGGAAATATCAGCAAAAGTTGAGACTTTAAAGTTTATCACTATAAACTTTGTTAAACTTTCCAGACCCTTTCAACCATATATCAGTACCAATACACAAGATTTGGATTTCATAATCATTTGCATGCCTTGCCTAATTATTTTTATATTAGATGTATGATTCTCCTTTTATTAAAAGATGACACAATGTCAATAAATTAATTTCAAGAAATATTTTACATGCCATCATTTTTTTGCTATCCTCAGGACAATTTTTTTTTTTTTTTGGTGCTGCTGTAATTCATGCCACCATTTGAAACAGTGACTTTCAGTAAGGTTAGCCATAAAACAAGTCAGGGCTGATAGTCTTATGATACAATCCAGTTATTTATGAAAAAAGAGATTTTATTTTATTACTCCCTTCTAACCTAAACAATAAAATGTAATGACTTGCTGCTGAGAAGGAAGACACGAGCACCAAATCATGACATATGAGATATAGTTAATATGAATGATATGGTGGAGTTTTATTTTTAAATATTTAAAATAATATTGATCATGGATTAACAGAATTTATGGTTGCATGATTCTCAGCTCTTTCATTAGCTGGCTCTGAACCCCCAAACCAGCAGATTAATTAATGTATTATGTATTTCTCTATAAGTCATTGATTACATAAGGTGACTATTAAGAACAAGGTAAAATGAACAAAACACCTGAAAGCAAAATGTCATATAGGCGAGCTGGAGGAAAATCAACGTGCACACCCAGGGCCATAACCAACTGTTTGAACTGTTACTTTGAGAAAGGTAATAGAATATGTCAGAAATGGAGGGTGGGCTGTACCAAAGCCTTCATCCACATTGCCCAAGTGGATGCTCTTGGATGAGCACAACAGCCATGCCTGGAAGCGTGGCCAGCCTCCACAGGACCTCATCAGAGCCTGGAGGAAAAGTGGAGGCTTTCCTCCAAATACGTCCTGCAAGCTGGAAAGGATGGGCAGGCAAGGCTGGTCCCCCACACCCCTGCACAGAGAGCTTGTGCCAGCTCCTCCTTGAGAACATCCCACTCCGCAGCCTCTGTCCTCCTGCCCAGCGGCTGGAAATCCCCTGCCCTGAAACATGGGGCTGGAAGGCCTTGAACATTGTCTTCTGCAGCTTCATCTGTGCGAGCTAAAGCAAACCAGGCCTGCTTTACACCAAGAGTCTACCACAAGGTCTACCTTAAATTGCAATAAACTACTTAATACAAATTGCAGTTGGGTATTATGCAATACTCCAGCAACAAAAGCTGTGGGTTTGGGATTTTTTTGTTTATGCAAGCAGTCAGTTGGGAAAATGGCACTTGAGGACACGATTCAGTGGGCAACACAGCAGTGTTGGGTTAATGGTTGGACTTGGTGACCTTAGAGGTAATTTTCAACTTTACCTATTCTATGATTCTACAAAAAAGAGAAACCAAGATCAAATCTTTTGTTGTTTCTCATTTTTACATGCCTTGCTGTATGACAGTATAAGGATTTTCACTAACCTCAACACAACATTGCTACTGGACTAAGCACAGTTGGTCCTGAGTATAACCAGGCTCCAAAGAAGCTCATAAATCCATATTTCTCCTGCCTGATGGAACTTCCTTCCAAACAGAAACTGCTGAAGCCAATTGTTCTGTGGATCTCAAGTGATTCTTAGAAAAAACCCAGGATGACATGAAGCATCTCCCAGGAAAAGACAGTATTTTCTGTACAGTGAGAAATGTTAGAGGGCAAACAAGCCCACTCCCCCCACCCCCATGCTTGACACATCTTCCCCACATCAAAACAAACCCTTCGTCTTGCTTGCTGAAAACCAGCAGGAGAAAAAAGTTTAAACGAAACAATAACCAGATGTCATCACACAGGCTCTCCTGCTTAAACTGCATGGGTAGCTGCATGACTCACTGCTTCAGTCACGCAGCAGAGGAATGAGTGAGGCTGCAGTGAGGAAGAGTAACTTCCATGACAACTTTTTCTTCCAATAGAGTTCCATTTTCAGCATTAGAAGGAGATTTTTCTTTCCACAGTACACATGCAGGCATCTGCTACCAGATGGAGCCAAGCCCCACGTCATTTTAACACCTTTATAAATGCATGGGAGTGGTTTACTCATCCCAGTCCTTGACAGGGGCTTGCTAAACAAAGGGAACAAAGAGCCTCTCATGGTGCTCATTCCCATCTGGCAGTTTTGGAAAGCCAGACACAAAGGCCAAGTTTTGCAAGGCCTCAGGAAGAACTGGCTTCAGAGGTGACCTTACGAGAATCTCCAGGATTTAGTCCTCTCTCCCCTGAGCTAACTCAGCAGCACAGAATCACAGAATGGTTTGGATTGAAAGGGATCTTTAAAGGTCACCTGGTCCAATCTCACTGCCATGAGCAGGGACATCTTCAACTGGATCAGGTTGCTCAGAGCCTCGTCCAACCCAACCCAGCCCTGAATGCTTATAGGAATGGGGCATCCACCACCTCTCTGGGCAACCTGAACATCCCAGCACCTACAAGGGGAAGGGACTTGCAGCCCAAGCCACCAAACATGCACAGAAGCTGATGAACTGCCTGGGCAGCCTCCTGCTATCTTGCCTATTTTCAGTTTTGCTGCTTTTCCTCACTTTTGCCATTCCCTGGGCTCACCTGCACCCTGCAGGTGTCGTTGTACCACACCACCTCAAGCCTGTGTGTGCGCACCAACCTTGGGATGCTCCTCTCCCCTCTCTGCCCTTTCATTTATTCCATAAATTATGTGTTCAAGCGAGAGAGGGGTTTACAGCCCTGGAATTTTGCAAATGGGAAAGAAGCCATAATGAGGGAGAAGTAGGAATATTTTTGCATCAAACAACAATTACTGAACATACTTCCTTCTGAAGATTAAAAGGGATTCTTGAAAAAATAATGAACACACCTGGGTTTATGCATTCAAATGAGTCCTAAAACTCAAAGAATCTGAATTAGCCTCATTTCATCAGGGAAAATTTTTTATAAATGTAATTTATACATTCTAGAGAGTTAATCTGGACATCCACATGAAAGCTTAGGGGAAAAAAATAAAAATTTAAGTGAAACATCCTTTCAGTACCTCATTTCTGGTGGTTTGCCTTTGGAAATACAGGAAGTAAACAGCAGCAGGGAAAAAAGAAGGGCAAGAAAATCTTCATATGTCCACCTTTACTAGTGACACACATCAGCATTTCCTCACCTGTACAACCTTCATTGCTATTTGCATTTTAATTAGTTTTGTGTGGTCTATTGCACAGTCAGTGAGGCACAGAATTTGGTAGCATCCTGATCATCAGAGAAGGTCTAGGTTAATTCTAGGTTTAACTGAGAATATAGGTAAGAAGAAAAAAAATAATAGTAATAATAATAAAATAATAAAAAATATCACCTACTAGCACTACTTATCTGATGCAGAATCAAGTGCAAAAGAAAGTGCAAACTCTCCCTTACAACTAGAGAGACACCCTGTGCTGCACACATGGAGTGATGCCACACATCTTAGAAGAGAAGGCTCCAGGGACACCTTAGAGAAACTTCCAGTACCTAAAGGGGCTGCAAGAGAGGTGGAGAGGGACTTTGGACAAGAGCAGGGAGTGACAGTAGAGGGGGAAATGACTTCAAACTGACAGAGGGCAGTCTCAGATTAGGTATTAGGAAGAAGTTCTTCCCTGTGAGGGTGTTGGGGCACTGGCACAGGTTGTCCAGAGAAGCTGTGGATGCCCCATCCCTGAAAGAGTTCCAGGTGAGGTTGGAGGAAGCTTTGAGCAACCTGGTGTAGGGCAAGGTGTCCCTGCCCACAGCAGAGGGATTGGAACAAGATGATCTTTAAGGTCCTTTCCCTTCTGTGCCTCTATGACTTCATGTAAGCTGAGCTGGGTAACCGTGTGTGCTCCTCTTATACAAAAAAATATGAAAAAAAAGAAAAAGGGAAAAAAAAGCTCTTAAGTCACTGTGTTGGGGAGAATTCCTCAGAGTCATGCCAGGATGAGATAGAAAAGCTGTAAAAAAGCTACAAACTAATGCCAGATCTCCTTCCTCCCACTCTGATACTTTTAGCTGTAAGGCCATCTGGTAAGAGGGATATAAAGCAAATTTTAACTTGCACTCACAGCACAAGCATAGTTGAAAACTAGATTAACTATAGTCCATTTGAGTCCACTGGAAATGTACCAACCAGTAAATTAGATTGATCACCGCTAATCTCCATCTCCATCACTGCTGGTCCCTGGTTGAGCCCAGGGATAGAACCAGTAGAGTCAAATGGGAGGAAATTGAATCAAGGGTTTGATTGTATGTCTTTGATAATTTTTAAGGAACAGACTGGCAGACCAGGCCACTCTGAGCTCCCAACCCCTTGTGGTGGAGAAGCTACAGAGAATTAATTTGCAGAAAGTTTGTCCAGAATTTTGAATTGTGACTAAAAGATGATTTTAGCTTCATTAACCCAGTCAAGCAATTCCTTCCAAGTCTGACCCTTAACTGCAAACATGCAGTAGCTGCATACTACAGGGCATTCACAACACAAGTTCTGCTCCTTTTATTGTTTTAGAAGAGTTTAGTCTATACAAACCCTCTCTCAGGCACAGCTCATGTGTGCTCTGCAGAGAGAGATCCTGCAAGTTCCAGGCAGTGAAGAAGGTTCGGCATGTTTGTGACATACAAATGCAGAGCTGGCTGAAATGACAATTATGTCCCCCGCAATAGAAATGTCTGTCTGTGCTGAGAATTTCCTTAAGAAAAACCAAGCCACTTCCTGATGTTTAAATTCCTCATAGAAGAGCCAAGGAAGAAAAAAACCACAAACAATAGAACAACAAAATACGTGACTGTTGATTTACATTAACCTCATTTTTGAGTCACTAGGGCATGATCCTTCTCTGCTGAGCCCAACTTGAGCATAAGGCAGCCTTTAAGCCACCTCTTCTAAGTCGTGTATCCCTGACCTAGCTGTGCAGCACATCAGCAGTGTCCTGATTTACTGAGTGATTCAAGGGTTAAGTATCATGGGTCAATGTAATCTTCATTTAGACACAGCTTTCTAGCATTAATAGTAATCTCAAAAAATACTATGTTGATTATTTCTACATCTCACTGACCCTGAGCCATATCTTTATTTTTCAGCTGCCTTCCCCCTTGCTACTGCTCTATTTCCTTCCTAAGTTTTCAACTAAATCCAAGTCATTGACGTAATTCAGGCATTTTGAGGGCAAAACAACACCCACCCTTGATCCTGATCCAGAAGTTTTTAAAAACCATACGGAGGTCAAGTCATTAGGTTTTCTCAGCTGGCCCAAGAACCACATGGAAGGAGCTCACAGGTTCTGAACAGCTCCAAGGTACTGTTTCTTAAACTACAACAGCTTCTGCTGTAGTTCACTGAGGGCCTCAGCAGCTGCCAACACCAATTGCTGAAGAAGCTTTCTCAGTTTAGCAGACGGAGGTTGGATTTCACCTGTGTAGCACTTGTACACGTGAGCAAAAATAAGATATTAAATGCCTCTCACTTCAAAAAACCATGTATGAACCAGTGTTAAAGATTTAAGCTCTCCATTTCCAGACAACTCTTCCCCTTACTTCATCTTGAGTAATAGAAAAACTACCCTCAGGGACTCCCCATTTGACAGTGCTGAGAGATTATCAGCAATAAAGCCATAATCTAAACTGATGCTAGAGTTTATGTTCAAATATTGCTAGTCTCTACTTGGGTCTTCCAGTCTTGAATTTTCAATATTTACCTTCAGAAAGACATATCCCTGGTGTCGTTATTAACAATTCTCTACTTTGAACATTACCTGAGCTGTTAAGGAAAGAAAGCTGGAGGTTTCTGCCAGGTAAAACACCAGAGAGCAAGAAAAGCCAAAACCAGTGTTAAGAGAGAATCAGAAAATTTGTAATTGAACAGTAGTTCAATAACATTATCCAACCCACAGTGTAACTACACCCCCCCCCAAGAAGACATCACCATACAAAATTTTTAGTACCTTGGCTATTAGCAGGGCTACATGTGCAAAGCTGGTTATGAAATCACAATTTAAAACAGCAGCATTTCAGTAGTCTCATATCTCCAGTATTACTGGCAAATTATCTAAACCCGCAACATTTTCTGTTTTAATAATCTTTGACAATCTTTGCTTCACTACCTCTAGTAATCAAATACAACAGCAGCAGAAATATTAACCTTGAAAAATTGCATGAAGTGCAAAGCCAGACATATATTTTGGCAATTTAACTGCACTTTACCCGGTGCAGTTAAATAAGCTATGTGATCTCCATCTGCTTTGTGTGACTGGCATGCTGGACAGATGTTGGAACAGATTTTTCTGCATCTGGTAAATGGATTCCTTGCTTCACCCAGTCACGAACCGAGATCTTCACCAAGGTGCTGGTACTACTTTGGCAAGAATGGAGCGCTGACAATAGGTGGGCTGACCTACTCTCAGATGATCATGAGATAGCAATGACAACACTTCAGAATTTCATATTTTAGGAAACTGAGCCAAAGAATAATGCTCTTAGCTGCAATTCCATGGGAAAAGGACAGTTTCTCCTATGTATGTCTTAGGAACATCTTCCAGTTGCTTTTGCTGAGGCTTAAACTAGCCAGCTCACACACACTGAGCATGCTGTTAGCTGGCCAAGTTACAGCACATGGGCTGCTTGCCAGGACTCATTCAGAATAAAGCACTCAGTAACTGCAGCTTCAGATATGTTTATCTGCATCCCAGTGTGACTTGTCAGCTGGATTGCACTACCACGATGGGCTAAGAGACTGGAAAAAAAATTGTGTCAGGATAAAACAGGCACTAGGTCCAGCACTCAGGGAGCTAAAGGCACCTGGGCCATGGCAGCCTATGCACTGCCCTCTTTGCACTAGACCTCCCCTCTCCCTGCCAAGCGATTTACCCAGTTATTCTCCAGGAAATGCCACAGCCCTGGGGAGAGCTGCGGGCTCACAGCAATCTGCAGCTGCCAAGCCATTGCTGCGATAACGTCCAGGCTTCCCATTACAGGTTTGTGGTGCAAAAGCATTCAGCCCCACACAGGTCATGGCTGGGCTGGAACAGTGAGAAGGGACACAGAGGCTGTGGGGAAAGCAGCCAGAGCCCAACCTGCCCTACCTCTGACACAGCAGCGTCTCCCTCCATCAATCCTACGACTGTCCTTGCCAACAGCTCCATTCATCACTCGCTTGCTCAGGCCAGAGGGTGCAGCCCTGTGTCATGTGTGGGAATCCAGTCCCTTACCCAGCCCCAACCCAGATGGTGCTGAAAGGACAAAGTTTTTGTCACAATAATTTTCACCTGAGATTTCACTCTTACCTAAAACAGGTTTCTTGCCTGTTGGTTTTAATGTGATATTAATTGTTAGAGTAACACAGGCTCACATCACACTCATAACTGCTATCAAACAATTAAAAGCTTTTATTTACCATTGCTGAAATGGAAAATATGGATGAGAAGGTGGAAGTGCCCAGACAACTCCCTCATCTCTGTGCTCACCTGTTTCAAAAATGTAAAGAAGCATGGCTGCACTGTCACCTTGTTCCAGTGAATAAGGACCAGGTCTTTACCAGTTATTGCAGCTGATGTCACCAATCCTTTGGTGATCAGTGGCATAAAGTCTGGTAGACTTGTACTACAGTGCTTCCCTGGAGATGGGTCCAAGTCACATGAGGCTTCACTTAGGAGCGAATCAGCTCCCTAAGGGTCACAAAGACTACATTTGCAGCAGATGTTTTTTTCTCCTTAGCTTTGTATTCAATATTCCATTCTCCCGCTGCTCCTGGAGCAGTTTGTCTGTTATGAACACAAACTATTGGGAAGGTCCTTACAGAGCCATCAGTCTGCTCATGTATGTTCCAGATCTCAGAGCCATTTGCTCTTCCTCCTCCCCAGGGCCTCTTACCACTGTATCTTACCCCATGAAGCTCAATCGCAGCATCATTGCCATGCTCTAAAAGAGGTCTCAATGAACACCTACCCACCTCTTCCTGAATTTCACTGCTGCATCTCAAGGGGCAAGATGTGGATTCCTGCTGCCTGACATCAGGTATTTCACGTCTGCTTTTTCATAGCCCTGACAGTGTCCTGCTCAGGTAGCTGAGGTGGTGGGAACAGCAGTGACTGCTAGATCTGAGCTGGGTGGCAGCAGAGGTGCCTGCTGCACAACAAGACAGGCCTCATGTCCCGGGCAGAGAGCTTCTCCTGCAACTCCAGAGTGGGTGGTTGCCTTCCACACAGAGAGAATTGCAGGTCACAGTGTCCCCAATAACTCCCGTGGTCTCACTCTACTCAGGTTACTGATCACCACTTTGCCTTTCGGGACGTCTGATTTTCCACACACCTCGCTGCAGCTCATTTCACGTTCCAGACCTATACTCTAGAAACTGCAACTGGCAGCAGCCCAGCCCTGCATCTGGCCTTCATTCCTCATCTGAAAAACACAGATACTCCATTCACCCCACAGAAACACAGACAGCAAAAAATGGGAGCCATTACTTGCCTTCAGCAGATTGCCTCCTTATTGCCCTCTGAGTGTCATCCATGGAAGTGGATTACACCAGTCTGCTTCCCTGGAGAGTCATGGAGCCTCTCTCAAGTGCTTTGTTGGCCAAAGCCCATCTGCCAGCAGATAGCACCAAGCCAGCCCTCAGCAAGTGCAGCTCTGGAAGGCTTGTTTACAAGAGTTTTAGTCTAAAAGTTTGACAAGAAGTACAAATTCTAGTTAAAAATATAGTAAGATATTTGTCTGAAATTCATTCTCAAGCTACAGACAGCCAATGCATTTCAACCAGCACAATAAGCTACAAGGGTTCAGGAGGAAAGGAGGAGTGGTGGGTTTTTTAAACCATAAAAAAAGCCCAACATGAAAAATGGGTATTTCTTGGGTAATACTCCATCATGCCAATGAAAAAACAGGCTTTGATTTGGAGGAAATAAAAGGCAATGGCTTTCTTTCCTAGTAGCCTTTACTTCCCAAGCAAACAGGGATGGGAGTAGAATAAGAAAAAACCCCACTGACCTAAGGACAGTTCCAGCACTCAGCAACTTGCTGGGCATTGAAGCTGCACTGACAGAGTGATGAGTCCCAGGGGTGGTTAAAAGAGTAAGGCCATGAGAAAGAACACCAGGCTTTCAGAGAGCAGTAGGAGAATCTTCACAAGACATGGAGGAGAAAAAGCATGTAAATAGTAGCTATCATTAGCAGATGCATACAGGCTGAAGGGGAATGCAAGGCACTGATCATCATACCACAAATGTTCTTTTAAGACACGATCAGAGTGTATCTCATATATCTCCTTTTTTATAAAGGTTTACGCATACTAGGGTTGCACTGAACACGGGATGTCTATCCACATAGGAAATATTTTTGTTCTTAGCATCTACCTGTCTCACCATCAAGAAAATGCACCTCACCAAATAAGTGTAGGTATTTCCTTCTTATTGGGCTATTCCACAGCAGAACACCATCAGCGCACCACCAGGACGCACTGGAAATGATGCAGTGCTCTGTGTTGGAAGAAAACCAGATCTAAACCAAAAAACTCCTTAGGTTTTCATGATAATTAGGTGCCTGTAACACCTTCTGCCTCCCAGAGAGGGAGGGAAAGAAGTAATTATCAGCCATCCAAACTCCCTGCTACACAAAGAGTGCTCCCACGCTCCTGTCAGCTGTGACAACAGCCACTTCTCTGTGGGCAGCACCTGTCCTCTCCCCCTGCCAAACAGCAGCTGAACGAGGCTGCTTTCACCACTCTGCCTGTGCTGGCATGGGCCACCCTCCTGCACAACACAAACTGCCAGGCTCAAACCAAGGAGCTCATTCTCAGCAATCTCTAGAGCACTTTGGAGAGACAAGGCTGATGAGTATCAGTCTCAACACTCACATCTGCAATCTGTAGAGACCAGCTCATGGGATCGTATCTGGCCAAAGCCCATCTGCCAGCAGAGAGCACCAAGCCAGCTGTCAGCAAGTGCAGAACAGCAGCTTTGAGAGCAAGCTGGGAGCTGGGATTGCTGTCCTGCCCCCACAGGCAACAGCTCTGCTCTCTCAAGTCATGGATGGCTGATCCTGCCTCAAGAAACAGCAAAAGCAGAACACGGAGCTTCATTCTGTGCTCATAGATTTCAGTAATCGTGTTTCAGTCAACTTCAACAAGGGCAGAATAGATTTTTCTTAGTCAGTTTTTTTCTTCCGCTTAAAAATAGGTGACATCAATTTGACTTGTCAGTTTTAATTAGTATTTGCATTATGTTCTGCTCTAAAGAAGTTGTTCTGTTTTGACAAACAAGGGAGAAAAAATCTGATACATAACTCAAGCCTAGAATTTAGGATGTCAACATGAAAGGCAAAACTAATTAAGATGCTTCACAGGAGATCCCAGCGCTTCCCACAAACACCAGTGACATGATGTTTTAGACAGGCATTCTTTATATTTGTATATATATAAACACATCTAAGTAGTCAGGGATTCACAAAATTAAAACTGACATCAATTAGTGCTAGCAATGGAACACAGACCAAGACTTGTAGCTAAGTTCAAGCCTAATGATACTGGATATTGCTGCAAGAACAAATCAAGAATCAATCCCTATCTCAAATAATAGAATGTAGTGACTCAAGACAAAGATGTGAAGAAAGTGTTGTTAGCAGCAGCAGCTAATGAATAGGAAATTGACAAAAAAGTGCAGATTCTCCAGAGTGCACTGCTGTAGTCAGTCAGTACTGCATACAGATATACCCCCAGGGACACCAGAAATAAGTATAATTTTAAAAAACGTTATTTGACTTATGAGACATTTCAATTGACTCTGAAGCAGACTGGCAGAAGAAATCTTTTCCTTTTTTGAAGCATCTAATTTAACCAAACTTATAGATGTGAAGTGTGCAGCCAGGGCAAACTTGTATGCACATTCCAATGATGCTGTTTAATCTTTAGTGCCATTTCTGACACTGCAGAGTGTTAGAATCATAAATGAGAGAGAGCATTGAGGAACATCACTGAGAAGTCAGTCAAAGCACACTGGAAGGTTCTTTTCCTACCCTTTGTGGAGCCTTCAGCTCTTACAGCAGGAAGAGGCCCAAAAAGATAGGAGCCATCTTCAGTCCTAGAGCAATATTAAAGTTCAAATTGTTTTTCCACTTGCCATAAATTGTTTAGATGCCACTGATGCTTTTAAAACCGAGTGAAATGTGCACAGGACAGCTCTACACAACAGAAACATTTCCAGCTGTGTGTATTCCCCTTTGTTCCCTCACCTGTTCCCAAAGACAGGAAAAGACACTGCTCCAAGCAAAGCTTACCACAGCACAGGGAGGCAGAGCACAAGAGCTTAATTTCTCCTGTTTTATACTTCTGGCATTAATGCCGGCAGGTTCCATATCCAGGTCAGGTAACCAAGGCATGAGTAAGTACAGACATAGTAACTTTATTGAAATACACACTGAAGAAGGGGAAAAGCTAGGTAAGATGAAGAACAGTGCAAAAATCCCGAACATTGACATACGCAGGCAAGTTTCACTGGGAACTATGAGTCACTAGAACAGCCTTCTAGGAGCTGGAAAGGGTTAGGGTTGCCTTTCTGGTTTTAAGATAGAGTTCTGTTCTGCCTATGACAGTTTGTGTGACATAGCTGGCTGTAGTTGTGAGTGGTGGGGACGCAGGCAGGAGCCATGACCAGGGTGACCTCTTGTACATTCCTTTTGCGAGCATCAACTGCTTGCTTGCTTGAAGTGTGCTTGAATCTGAGCAAGAGTATTGGGGAAGCCTTGGTGGTAGGAAGGGGTGGGGTGAACAGAGAGGAAAAGGGAGGAGAAAGCATGAATACTTCTGAGACAATACCTCAGTTTTGCAGGACAACAGCTATTTACTTGTTGAACAGGCAAGTTAAGAGACTCTTGGGAATCAAGCTTTGTACTGAAGTAGAAATTGGCCTCTCATTACCGCAGTGTGAACTCTGCTGCTCTAATAAAACATCAAAATCAAAGCTGAACCATGCCACAAAGGGAAGATTTCAGAAAGAGGATTTGTTTGGTTTGTTGTTGTTTTGTTTTTTGAATGGCCGTGACCTGATCATAATCAGATTAGCAAAAAAGCGGTTGGTGGGGTTTTCTTTCTTAATACAACAGGGAGAAGAGTGCAGACAAGAAAGGTACCTCAAAAAAGGGAAATATTTGTGTTAATAGAAATGCTAGAGTGTTTCAGTGGAAGAGAGCAAGTATTTTGGTGCATCTCCCTCTTGTGTCACAAGCTTTCCCCTCAACATATCACTGTGGTAGGACCAGGGCTTGCCAGAGGGAAGACATGCTCGTTGCAGGGATGAAACACCAAAACAAGTCCTGCAGTGAAAGCTCTCTGCCTACCTCCATGAACCTTGCCCCTATAGAAATCACCAGGTTTTATTCCCCCTAGGTTTTCTAAAATGCTCTTTCCCTTTATCTAAATTTGGTTATGGTGCTCACCCACAAGAGGAATTCAAGCTACTCCAGGTATTTAAATCTCTCCTCACACTAGGTACTCAAGTTCAGGGTTATAAATTTAAACACAGGAGAGCCAAGATGAGTCCAAGCATCTTTGTACATGAGCAGAGCAACCAACTCCGTCTCACTTGTCAGATGGGAATGAATGTGACAACCTGCGACTCTCCAAGGTTAGAGCACAAAGATGAACAAGGCAAGTCTGAGTAAGACTGCTGGGCTCTCTGACCTGTATTTCAGTGAAGCTTCCCTCTGGGTACCTACATAATTTGTAGCTGTGTGCACAAAATGCTCAAAACTGTAGAGCTGAGTTGACATCATCCAGGATGGGACCTGCTCCAGCATCCTGACAAGTTAACAGTAAGACTTGCCATCATCTCTCAAGAGCTCCATGTCCCATGCCATAGCCACAAGAGGGACCAGGATGAGGATCAAGCACAGCATGGTCCCATCATCTTATTTAAAGCTTCAGCTGAGCAGAACAACTTCACATGAATTAAGTCCATGCATCAGTCTGTTGGTCTGTTTCCAGAGTTAAAGTCTTTCCCTAAATACAACACAAAATAAAGGAGGCTTAAAAATCTCACCAGGCTCACATAAATGCCTCTTAACCATGAAATACTGATGTTAATATAGAACATGAATAATTGAGCTTCTGATTTCTCTGAAAAGTCTAGCCTTACCAAATGTTACAGGACATATAATTTATATTTGGATAGTAGAGGAAATAAATGGTTTCACCTCTTAACCCTGTATCATAGGCAGCCTTAAGAACACCAAAGTACAGTAATTGCTATAGTGGCAGTTTGCCCAAGTTAAGTCTTGATAATGTTATAATATAAAGAGTCTTTTTGGCTCTTCTTTTTAAGACTGATTCACCTTAAAAAGTAATCAATAAATGCATTTTTTCACTTCCTCATTGCAAATACCTGCTTGGTATTTTTTAGCTTTTCCGGCACTCAGCTTTGCTGGAGTCCTACAACAGTAAGCCACCTGGTCATGGATGCTCCAGGCATCCCCTCAATCTGGAAGTAGCCAGGTACAGCTATTGGGACAGACGTGGAAACAAGGAAAGACAGGAGCAGTGATCCTGCTGTTACAGTCTTCCCTTCAGACTCCTTAGTCCCCATTTCCTATCACTAGACTCCCAAGCACATTTTATTCCAACATGAAAATACCCAAAAATAAACATTAAGTGAGGGCTGACCAGGGCTTGGCTGGCTACCAAAGCCTCTTCCACAGACTTTCCCAAGCACTGCTGTGCACTGCAAAGAACCCTGTGGCAGAATTGCACCCCATAGGCCAAGCCAGTGGTGAGGGTGCTACCAGCACAAGTGACTGCAGAGCTCTGGTCTGACTGAGCACGTAAATCCCATGACCAGGGGGTCCTCAGAGCAATCACTGTGTACCATCCTCTTTGCAGACTTTCCCTTTTGACTCATATCCTCCACACTGTTAACAGAATAGAGGGCCTAAAACACAATACCTTCATTTCACCTATTTAACCAGCTTGTTATTAGAAATAAGTCAAATGACGAAGTGACTGCATTTCCCTTTACAAGTAGAAATACCCCCACGGTAATTTACTGACATAATAATATTCTGATATCTCACCTAGGGCCAAAGGCAGTCCAGTGGGAGCCAGGCAGCTGCTCAGAGATCCCCATGCCCAACCCAGTCCAGTGCTGAGGTGTTCCCTTAATTCAGGCTCGTATTTGTCAGGATTCCTGCCTAACTCCATAAATCATTTTAGGGCTGTATTTGAGCACTGAAATCACCCATGCCCCAGTGACAGGGCAGGAAGTGGGTATCTAAGGCAATGGCAAAGAGTCAAGATGTCACTGCACAAGCTGCTTGCCTGAAGATGGCCCAGGGATGAGCACTTAGCTGGAATTTCACACAGCCAACAACTGTCCTAAAAATCAGTTAAATTATTTAGAAAAGGATGGTTACAAAACCTCTAGCTATCTTTCTGAATAATGAAACCCAGCAGATAATATAATTGAATATCTAATTTCGCAGCAGCTGTGAAATTGTCTGCAAAACATTTACCCCTCACGCGTCTCGTCCCATCTACATAAAATCCGTCCCAAGTGACTTGGAAGCAGTAGAAACTCAGTCTAGCTGACAAACCGAAGCAGTGGATGCAATTTTACAGCCAATTGTGACAAATTCTGTTTGGGCCAGTCCCGTTTATTATCTGTATCAATTATCTGGATGAGGGGATCAAGAGCATACTCAGTCAGTTTGCATATGACAGCAAGCTGGCTGGGAGGGCAGGAAGGCTGTGCAGAGGCATCTAGACAGACTAGACTGATGGGCCAAGGCCAGTTCTGTAGGGCTCAGCAAGGCAAAGGGTCGGATCCTGCACACACAACTCCCTGCAGTGCTCCAGGGTTGGGACAGAGGGGCTGGAAGGTGCCTGGAGGGAAAGGACCTGGGGGTGCTGGTCAAGAGCAGCTGAACAGGAGCCAGCTGTGCACAGGTGGCCAAGAAGGCCAATGGCACCTGGCTTGTACCAGCAATAGTGTGGCAACAAGACCAAGGCAGTGACCATTCCTCCTGTGCTGGGCTCTGGTCAGGCCACACCTCAAATCCTGTGTCCATTTCTGGGCCCCTCATGACAAGAAAGACACTGAGGGGAGCATGTCCAGAGGAGGGAACGGAGCTGAGGAAGGGTCTGGAGCACGAGGCTGATGAGGAGCAGCTGAGGGTGTTTCGCCTGGAGAAAAAGAGGCTCACAGGGGACCTTATCACTCTCTACAACTGCCTGAAAGGAGGGTGTAGCCAGGTGGGGGTCAGTCTCTTGTCCCAGGTAACAAGCAACAGCAGAGGAAATGGCCTCAAGTTGCTCCAGGGGATGTTTAGATTGGATATCAGGAGAAATTCCTTCACTGGAAGGGCTGTCAAGCACTGGAACAGGCTGCCCAGGGAAGTGGTGGAGTCACCATCCCTGGAGGGATTTAAAAGACACACAGATGTGGCACTTGGGGACATGGATTAGTGCTGGACTTGGCAGAGCTTGGTTGGACTTAGTGTTCTTAAAGGTCTTTTCCAGGCTAAATGGTTCTAATGTAAGTGATGAGATATTCTTGTTGAGAACACAAGCTATTATGCCTCAGTTTTGACAGGCCTTCACTGTAGCTTAAAATATACATTTTCTACATGAATATATCTCTCACTAGTGCACACAGCCACTGCTGTTTTTCCTCAAATTGAAAGACTCTAGCAGTAACAATATTACCTGTGCGTGTTTAAACGTGTGTGTATATACACATATTAATGTAGTATCTCTGATTTCTCTCCAAATGCAGTCTTCCATTGTATTTAATAATATTCAATACAGACATGATGTAGTTTTGTAGAGCACAGAAGTGATTTTTTAATACCAGAAGGAATTGGTATAGGGAAACAGAGTAACCCCCAGCCTCACAGACTATGACTCCTACATGGCTTTCTTAAAAGGGCTGCTGCTTTTGCCTGCCAACTCCCACTAAATCCCTAGCCCCATGTCAGCTGAACATGGTACATTTTCCTCCCTTGCAAACACCATGGATATTGTCAATTTTGCCTACACTTGAACTGCTGGAGCAATCTCCAATTTTTTAAAAAGATCTATTTATACGTCTATCATTAAATCACTTCTCACTTTCATTTTTTATTGCCACTTAAACCTCCAACAGTCCTAATTTCTAACTGATAAAACCAAATCATACTGTATTGGGCCCAGTTCTCCTCCTACACTAGTGTTACATTAGCATAACCACAGCTTTCAGTGAAATTAGTCTTGTTCACTTTGCTGGGAAACAAAGAAAAAGAATCAGTCTTACTGTTTCCTCCTTAATACACTTACAGGGGGAGTTCAGTCCACAAATACATATGCATGACCCAACACCGGAGGGAGAATTACTCAGTATGGCCAAAGAGTATTGCAGTAAATCGGATGTTTCATTGTCACTAATCATTTTCACCAAGAAAACTGGCTCATTTCAGTTATCATAACACCTGCAGACACTAGAATTAGACAGTAGATGTTAGTATGAACACCAAATAAACCAAAATAAAATCAGTTCTACATCTGCATTGAAGCAACTCCACAAATACCATGAGGGAAATTATAAATGAACTTGACTGGACTCTAATGTGTTACAGATAATTGCATATCTAAGCAAATTAAACATGTCCTGCAGATCTGATCCTTCCCCCACTGCTTTTGACTGTTCTCACAACAGCTGCTCTGTTACAGAAAAAGAAAAATAGAAAAAATCAGGGGAGTGCAGCAGTGTGACAAACTGTTACCCAGGACCCAGGCCCTGGGTTTTGCCCTAGGCCAATATAAAACCATGGGCTCTGCAAAGCCTTGTCACAGCTGACTTATTCAGTCCTCTACACTTCTAAAGACAATACTCACCTTTGATTTTCACTTCAAAGGTCCTGCTTCAGCAGGGTTAATGAGAAACAAAGAAATCACAAAGCAAATTAAGGCTTAATCATTGTGCAATTCCCTTAGATAACTTAATTGTCTCATCCTCACTGTTTTGCAGTGTAATTAACTACATCTCAGAACCAAAGGTAAAACATGCTTCAGTTCAAGGGCACAAAACAAGCAGAAGGAGGCAAGAACAGAGGCAAGATGTCCTGACTTCTCACCTCCACTCAGTCCCCTGCTTCAACCACTAGGTAGCATCCACTCTTCAAGTTGACACAAAACCCAGGAAGCCAAAGTCAATGCTAGCTGCTAACTGAAAATACGAGAACAGAGGCTGGGAAAAGGAGCCTTTCCACATTGATCATATAAAGGAACTGCAGCTTAAGTCAGTGTTTGATGTGCAGTATGTCTGACAAATAGACTTGTATACAAAGTTACCTAGCTCTTTTTACACATCCTCATAATAACTTACAGCAACTATGGACTTAAAGATTCGAGCACCACTTCTGAACTCAGCTGTAATTTACTTCTCCTTGCCGAGCTGTTTATCATCCTAATGGCTCTGCCAAAACTAGAATAAATTCCACCAGACATATCATTAAGGTATTTAGTAATCACTACGAGACAGTGACATAATTCACTAAACCCAAAATACCCCAAAATGCTGTTTCTGTCCCTTTACAGTTACTGAAATGCTTTAATGAAATTCTACTTGGCTGCAAAGTGAAGATATGGATGGATTTACACATAACATAGAAATAGTCCATTTAATTAGCAGCTGAGATGTTTAATGGCTAGTATTAATTTCTGTTAAACACTGAGATAAGTCTCAGCTGAAAGCTCTGAATTCAGAGAGTTGTTCCAGATTCATTTTACTTCAAAGGCTCAAAGGTAAATTTCAGATGCAACTGCACAACTGAGAAGTCTGAGTTATGAGCAGATCAAAAGACCAACATTCAGAACTAAGAAGACCTATAGAAATTGCTCCAAGGTGGCCATCCCACATCCATCCCAGGCTGTAGTAAATACTCTCTGCTGCAGCCCCAGAGGACAGTGCAGTTGGAGAGGTGCAATTTGTTCCTTACCCAAAAACCCGATTATCATACTCCACAAAGCATGAAGATGGAGAGACTGTGCAATTGCCATCCCAGCTATTATCACCAGCTGTGCTGTTCCAGCCCAGCTCCGTGCCCCTTCAAAGAGGTCACTTATATGTAAGTGCAATTCCTCAAACAACAATACCCACAAACACACTCCAAGGCAAGCAACCAGCTACAAGCACTTGCAAGATGCTGCCTCTTGGGGTGGGAGCAGTAAAGACTATTCATTGTTTTCCAAAATTTCAGCATCAAAAAACAGAGCGAGGGAAAGGTCTGGCATCTGAAATTACACATTCTGTCAGCCCAAGGACACAGAGTTAAAAACAAAGTCTTTATTTCCTTCTTGGAATAAAGCCTGGCCAAATCTCTCCAGCCCTCAGATGAGATCAGCGGGGGAGAAGCATCCCCACTTTTGAGCTCTTACAAAGGCACTGAGTGGCGCCGATTCCCGCTGCAGAGCAGGAGTCACGCAGACCAGCCAGCAGGATTGGCCTTGCTTTTCATCTACAAACTTCACTTTTTAAACATGCTGAGCACAGAAACCCTTCAGTGTCTGTATTACCAACCTCCTAATTCTTTTTCTGCGCAGTCCTATGGCAAAAATAAACTGAGGCTTCCACTGCCTGTTGAAAAAGCAAAGGAAAAGCTTGTGCATGGCAACTAAAGCAAAGCTCGTTTTACACTTTCCAGTCACTGATACACAAAGTGCAAACCCCTGCATTCCCTGATGGAAATACAGGGCCTCCAGGGAGGCCTTATAGCAACTTCCAGTACCTAAAGGAGCCAGAAGAGAGCTGGAGAGGGATTTTTACAAGGGCATAGAATGACAGGATAAGGAATAATGGCTTCAAATTGACAGAGGACAGGCTTGGATTAGATATAAGGAAGAAATTCTTCCCTTTGAGGGTGGGGAGGCCCTGGCACAGGTTACTCAGAGAGGTTGTGGTTGCCCCATCCCTGGAAGTGTTCAAGGTCAGGCTGGATGGGGCTTTGAGTACCCTGGTCCAGTGGAAGGTATCTCTGCCCATGGCAGGGGATTTGGGATTGAATGAGCTTTGTAGTCCCTTCCCACCCAAATAATTCCATGACATTTCCTCAGTAAAAATAAAAATACCAGCCTTCTTCTACATGCACAAAACCCCACATTTTTCCTTGTTGCTTGTAGGTTATTGATTTTCAGTTGTTCAAGAGTGATTCTGTAAGACTTCACCTCTAACTGCCCTGCATGTGCTTTTATGTTACAGAGCAGTTTCGGGCAGCAAAATGTCAAAATAAACAAGATAAACAGGTAACTGTGACAAGTTTTCCCAAGGGTAGAAAAACATTAGCAGCACCTGCTGTGTTTTCCATCTGCTCTGAAGTACCCATGAGGAAAAAACCCAGAACTTCGTGTAGCAAATAATTTGAAATGTACGACTGGTCTTGATTCCTTTAGGAAAACGCAGGCTGTGTCAATAAATAAATAATTATACATATACACATTTCTATACAATGAGGAAAGAAGTATAAGATCTACTCTAGAATCCAAAGGACTTAAAGTCAAAGTGCAGCTGTTTTTCCTTCACCTATCTGTTCAGTGGTGGCCTACAGGCAAGGGAAGGAGGGAAATTTCCGGTCTAGGAGACATCAAGTAGAGTCTCATATGGAAGCAACTGCCCTCAAGGTTTGCAGACAAAGGCCCTGCTACCACTTTCATGCATGGTTTGGTTATGATTAAGTAGGGTTTAACCTGTGTCGTTGCCTAAATACTCAACATTTCTCACACCCCCTAGGCTGGGCTGGGTGTGCTGGGGCTCGGTGTCATCAGCTCAGTCAGGAGCACAGCAGCTCTGTGGGGACAGGTGGGCTGAGAGGGGCACGGTCAGTGCAGGGCAGCCAGAGGGACAGGTCCTGTGTGTGAAAAACACCCCTCGCTGCCACTCTAATTCCTCCATCACCACCAGCAGGGTAGGGAAAGCCACAAGCTACCAGGACAGAGCAGCTCTGTTTTCCACAGGAGACATCTGCTTTCTAGAACTTCTTTTTACTTTCCCATAAAGAGCACTGTGCCAAGGAAGCAATCCTCCCTCCCTCAGCACCCCACTCCTGGGCCAGAACTGCCCCCTCCTACCTCAGTGAGGTGTCTCTCCTGATTTAGTCTCACCAGTCCCCACTGCACCTGGATGTGGTCCCAGTTTTGCACCACCTCTGGGTGCTGGAACCCTGTAGTGCCCCGGGGCTGACACAGCAGCCACAGCACAACAGCATCCTCCTTTTCCAGCCATGCACCGCCTGGGAAAGCACAGCCTCTCCCCAGGGGGATTTAAGCCCTTGGAGGTGGGTGTGACTCCCCTCCCCTCCAGGGGCAGCTCATCAGCCCCATCTTTTCCCTGCCTGGCCAAGCTGTGCCCAGGTTACCATTCCTACAGCTTGGGGCTCTCCAGAGCTGACACAAACCAGAAGAAAATTGTTCTTTGGGAGCATTTGACAGTAATCACTTCATTTTATTTACAACTAAATCATAGCTGGGAAGGAAAAAAGACCAAAAAGCAAAAGCTTACTAAACTACCAATACATGTGTTCATTTAATAGTTTCCAAAGTGTGCTCTGGTTTTCTCTAGATTTCTTAAGTTTTCCTTACCATATTGCCTGTTTCTCTGCAGCCAGACACCTGTTCCCTGCCACCTGCATGTCCCAGTGCCATAAAAATCCTTGGGTCATTTTTTATATTAAGGGGTTTCTTAACTTCATTTTCCTGACCAGGTCCCAGTTTAAGTACAATCCCTTCAAATATTCCTCTCTTATTTCAACCAGAAATGGCTATTACAATTACTTCCTGCAAATTGTTTTGGAGCTTTTTCCATGCCGTTTTTTTTTTAATTGCAAAACAGCTGTCACTTTTCACCCAGGAGATGGTTGTATTTTGATGCCACATTAATACCTCTATCCTACACACTTATCAAAACCAGTGGAAACTTGCCTCGAGGCAAAGCAACCTGCTTACAGTTGAGAAAACAATTTTGCACCCTATTTCCAGGGAAATTCAGAAATTTTGTTTGCAGGAGGAGCACAATGATGAAGGAAGGACATAACAGTTTATTAAATGTGCTATGTATAAAATATTCTACATATGAAATAAATTATGTGCTTAACAAAACGGTTTGATGGCTCAAGTCTATTTAAAGGGTAATCTAAGCAAGCCATGACTGTACAGATATTGCACCTAATCTGAAAGACATTAAAGTTTCCCTGACCTCTTAGAAGCAATCATTTGAGTTAAAAACCTTATCAGGAGACCATGCTTGGAAGAAAACATAGAAACATTTTCAGTTAATGGTTCAGACCCACCTTGTTTGCTCTGGAAACTGACCCTGTACTGTAAATTCTATCTCTGCAGTACAGTACTTATAGCCCATGAATACTGGATATTATAAACAAGCACTAGAAAATGAAAATTCAGTTAACAATATTATGGAGCCTGCATTCACAAGTGTAGTTCATGAGTGATATGAATTTTATGGTTCTTATCACCAATGAAAAAAATTTGCATATCCCATCACAGAGTTCTTACAAGAACCTATCCTGCATTTCTTATCTCAGGGTTTTTGTGGTAAGAAATATTGCATTAGGTCCAGTGATTTACATTTTTCCAATAAAATTCTAAATACATATGCAGTAGCTCTTTACTGACTGGTTTCATGTCATAAATTATAAGCTTGGAGGTAAATACATTAGGACAAATATTGATTCCTAAATAGTCACCATGAGTGAGATTTTATCCTGGTAATAAATTATCACACCTCTTGTCTTTTATATCTCTGTCTTATCCCCCAGTTACTATACTTTGTGACAAGTAAGTAAATAAATAACTATGCCTCACTTCTGACGGTTCATTTAGTTCCCCGTGGTAAAAACAGAAGGTATGAGTCCATGAAAGGTTTTTCTGGCAGCTCTGCTCAGACATTTTGAGATTTGCCACTATCATAAACACTGCTTTCAGTGTGTCACATCACCAAGCACTGCAGGCTTCACTGTAGAAGCAGCAGGTAAAGTCCAGTGCCTGTTGGGAAAGATTAGGGAAAAAAGTAACAATACTGCTTGGGGATGTCATTGAATGAATAGTCCTTGTTCATTCAACATGTCTGCTCCGTGGCTTTTCAGCAATTCTTTGGTTTAATGGATATTCTTTGTTTTACTGGATAATCTCAGCCTCTAGTACCTTAACCATGGCTATATGTGACATCTGGTTAGGAAACAGGAGCTCAAGTTACAGTTAAAACTGGACCCCTCCATACTCCCATCTTCCCTGCTTTGCAACCAGCACAGAGACTCCCCCAGAACAGCTCCAGCCAAGCCAGCATGGGAATATAATCAGTGCAACCTGTGGACAGAACCCATTGTCTGAAGAACTGAATGAATACAGCAAAACCTGCCCCAAAACAGAGATGGGGAAAAGAACACAAATAGAACATCCTGGATACAGCATTCTCCCTTTCCTACAACCCAACACCACCTCGTGCCCTGACTTGCGACCACCCCAGCTCCTACCACCCTGCTGTTCACAGCTCAGCTGTGCTGTCCCTCCCAGGAAAGGGCAAGGAAATGGATATGACAAACTCTGCTTCCATAGCACCTGATGGACAGACATATGGACAGGCACAGAGAGGCACAAGAAAGACAAAGGGCCTTGAAGGGACACACAGTAAATCAATGGCTGTATGGAGAAAGTTTCTTCCCTGATGAGGACGGCCAGAGTGCATCAGGCAGCCGGCTCACAGGCAGGTGGAAGAAAACATGTGGATCCAAGGAGATGTCTCAGATGCCCTGGGTCATTCACCTCCAGGTCTAAGCTGGGCTGCTGAGATATGTCTGAACTCAAGTATGTTTGTCAATTCAATCTGCTTTCTGGGAGTCAACAAAACCCAAGCTGATGTTCCAAATATTTATTAAAAAGTAACTGCTAGTGAGAAAAAAAAATCAATAAGTAGTCCAATGGCAGATTTATTACATTTTTAACAGGCAAAGGGAATTAATCTACTTTATGAACAAAAACGGCAATAGGAAAGTATACTGAAGGATTCTCAATCAAACATTAGAATGAAAACAGCATATGCAATACACATTTATATATAAATATATTGGTTACATTCTTCTTAAATAGATTAAACAACATTCATTAGTGACATCCAAAAATATTTCTTTGTGGCAAGAGATTCATCTTCCTTTAAAGCAATATTGCCTCTCCATAAGTTTCCACGACAACAATTTTAGAGTTTGAGACTAGAATAGGTATTCGACACTCCAGATCAAATCCAGAGCAAGTGATTTGAAACTAGTTTATATGAGATCTCAATGAGACTTAAGGCCAGATATGCAACAGGTGGAATTGGCAGAGTGTGATTTAAGCTGTGGGATCTCACTGAAATCTCAAATTTGGATTAAAGCTAGATTCCCATAGGGAAACTGTGACACTGCTCAGAATTCTCAGCTAAAACACACTTCCCTTTTTCTGTAAACAAATGCTAACAAAAATAAACTCTCTGTACCCTGTTAACCATTCCTTAACATAAAAATAAGGAGCTGCTCGGGTAGTTTTAAAATAAGTCAATATAAAACTCTATCCTATCCTAAGCGCTGCCTCTCCCAAAGTGCTAACAAACGGCACAGTGTTTCCTGTTTGAGGCCACATTCCCAGCTTTCCATGGTTCATACTGCAAACCTCAGCTCCAGCAGGACTGAGCTCAAGCCTCCAACCATGGTGGCTGAATCAGCCCAGCCCTGGGCACTTCCCTGGGATACTCAGAGACCTTCTGAACAGGTTGTGCCAGGGCTGTGCTCCCTGTGCTGCCAGAGCCACCCTGCACCCACCACAGAGCCATCCCCAGCCTGCGGGGTCTGCACTGCAGAGAGCTGCTCACACCCACCCCAGCACAGGACTTTGCCTGTCCCCTGCAGAGACCTGGGCAGGAGCTGGGCTCAGACCCTGCAGCAGAAGACAAGCAGATCATTTTGCATAGTTTGGTTGAGTGGTGACTCTGTGAGTCCTGGGGAGATGCCCTATTGTGCTCCTGCTGCTCCCATTCCTGCCAGGTGTAGCAGGGACTCTCACAGCTTGCTTTTTTGGAACTTCTTTGGACTTGGTTGGTTCAAATACTTGCTGGCTGTTAACTTTGGAGCCTGAATAAGAAACAGTGCAAATACAAGCTTAAAGAATAAGAAAAACAAATCATACCACATTACCTTCACGGAACATTCAGTTAAAGAGACAAGAATCCATAAGATGAAACCCCAGTTTTGGGGTATTTGAGATATTTGGCAAACTTGCACAAGATTCTTCACAATTGTCTTAACGCAGTACATTTCACTTGGCACTAGATGCTTCAAATTATTTGCTAATGTGATTCTAACTAACACTGTTGTGGCTAATTGCAAATGACTTTGAAGACGAGTCATGGAACACGGGACATCTCCCTGGCATGATGGGACAAACACTCCCTGCAGTTATGGATTCCTCAGCGCTTTTCTTATCCAAGTTTAACTGAAAATGATTTTGCTTGCATGGAATGGTGTGAATTCATCCAGGGTGGTTTTTCTGGAAGGCGAACAGACAACAGTTATTTCTGAGGGTCAAAATACCTTTATTTGGCCATGCTGAGGCAGATTAAGAGGCCAAAACAGAACTCAGTTTGATTCCTATTATGGGAGGCTGGCTGCAGTGCATTTTAAAACAACAATCATCTGAAGTGGCTGAGATGTTCAAGTTTGAAACTTCCTAAGTGCCAGGGCACCCTATAAATGCAGGGCCCCCTTGGTACTGCAGTGACCTTCACCACGTGGCAGCAGCAGCAGAGACACTCAGTCCTCATGGAGGAAACGCACCATGCGAAGTTCCTTGGCCCACTTCAGAAAGAGGCTTAATTTCTCCCAATTCCTCTTCCCCCCAAAAATCAGCAGAAGGGACACCCAGCAGCAAGTTGGTTTCAGAAAGCAGTGCACAAATGGCTTACTATCTTCACTAAGGATTAGGCACACAGCCTGCTCAGGCTTTGGGGAAATCCTACATACCTCCATCTCCAGGCACCTACAAAGTCTGGTCTTGGTGTTTCAGGGCTCAGCGCTGAGAACTAGTCCTGCTTTGACTAGAACCAAAGAGAGAAGACTGCAGCCCTTGACCAGGGGCAGGGCTGCCTACCGTCCTTGTTAGACCCCCAGGGCTCAGACCTGCCCTTCTCCCTGCTGTGCCACTCAGCACACCGGCATCAAGGCAGGTGTGCTAACCTGAAGGTAGAGTTGCGCCAGGGGAGTCTTACCTGTTGGTTTTATGGGATTGTTTCAAAGCAGGATCCACATATTTAAAGGCATAAAGAGATGAATTCACAATGAAGCTAAGGAAACAAAGAAGTCATCACATTTACAGACAGCTGCCGTCTCACACACACTCCCCTTTCATACTCCATTAAAGAAACAGCCTTATCTTTGCCCAAGTGCTTGTGTCTAATGTGATACTGGCCTCTCCAGCACTTCATGACATTGTTTCCAATGATACAGATAGCACAGTTCAGGCTTTAACAGAACTGATGAATAATTATGCTTAAGTAGCTTTCGTCTCCCAGCTCCATGAGTTAATTACAGTTCTGTATGTGAATAAAATGGGAAAAAATCTCCACTTTTTCTCCTGTCAGCAAATTCATGTTCTGTAATGGGCAAAAGGAGGGATTTTCGGAACAAACACTGCCTCCCCCTTCTCCCTTTGTCTGCAAGTGTAAATGTTACTGGAACTTAAAAGCTGCAGTCTGCATTACACAGATAGGACTCTGCTATGTTCATCTTTTTCTTTGTGATGTTCATATAGTGGTGACTTTTGAAAGATGTTTGGAATGACTGCTGGCCATGACAGGATACTGCCTAAATTAGAATCAGGCTCCAAGTATCTTCCTGCAATTAGATTATGTCATATGTCATATTCTTACTCATGGCCTGGGAAGGAGAGTGCAAGGGTACTTAATATCTGTAGATATTCAATTAAAATGAATGCATCAGACACACACTGGTCTGGCTTCTGCCTGCCTCACATCTAGCCCAGGCTAGCTCCTAAACCTTAAGATGAAAGGAAAAGGAAAACACACACCATGCCCATACATACGCCTGCTGGCTAATACGGTTACCTATCTAAAATGTAAAAAGCCATGCAGTCTACACTTTGTTTGATACAGTTTAGGTTAAGTTAATGCTAGAAAAATAGAATTCAGAGGGAGGGGATGAAGGTTTGTGTGTAATAAATGGCAATTTTGCTGTCTCTTGAAGGTTGCATTTCAAGCATAACTGCATTTCTCCATGCACTCTGAACACTTCCCTTTTCGGGTATTGGCATGCTTGTGGCAAAAGCAACCAAACCAATTAATTAGGCACAGAGTGAAGGATGACATATGAAAAAAAAAAAAGATCAGTCATTTCCATTCTGAAAATCCTTACTCAAAGCCTTGATGTCACAGCAATAAGCTAAGCATGAAAGGTTGCAGACTCCTTCCTTGCATGAGGGCAACACCAGCTGTGCAATGCACACAGCTAGAAAGGCTCTTATATTTTATATATACAACTGTAATCCAAAATAAATAGCACTGTCCTGACTCATAGGTGTATTTCAGCATGGTTGTTGTTGGTTGTTATGGCTGGAGAATGCTTGCTTTTCATCCCTTCTGTCCCGCCCTTGGACACATCAATGAACAGCAGCCTGGGAGTCCACAGTGTCAGCAATATCCTTTTGTATTCCTTCCTAAAATTCTGGTTAAGAAGCCCATAGATCACAGCATTGAGGCAGCTGTTAAAATAGGCCATAAAATAGCTCAGGACAAAAAGCCATTCTGGAATGTGTGGCTGCACTTTTGAAGGATTAATCGAAACAGCAAGGCCAATAAAATTTAATGGTCCCCAGCACACAGCAAAAAGGACAAAAACCACAAACATAGTCAAGAAGTTTCGGATGTCAGCTGCCCTGAGCTTCTGCTTGCAGTCTTGTCTCACCCGGTGTTTGACTTGAATCACCAAAATCCAGATCCGTAGGTAGCAAAACGTCACGACGGAAAGCGGGACAATGAAGTGAACCACCACCACCGTGATGGTGTACGATGTGCTCACCGTCTGGGCAAAGGTGCAGGAGTAAATCCGGGGGTCATACTGCAAGGAGCCAACAAAGAAGTTTGGCACAATTGCCACCACTGTGAGTATCCAAGTCAGGCAGAGATAGCAGCAGGTGTTCTTCAGATTGAAGAGCTTATCGTACCGAAGGCTGTGGCAGATGTAGCAGTAGCGGTTGATTGCGATCGCTGTGATGTTGAAAATGGACCCAATGACACTTACGCCCATCAGGAACCCACTTATCTGGCAGTGGACATTTCCCATGGTCCATCCATTGTGGAAGATGGCACTCAAGATCAGAGGGTACGGATAAACCGCAACCACAAGGTCTGCAACGGACAAGCTGACGACAAAGATGTTGCCTACAAAAAAGAAGAGACCATGAGAGGTTAGCGTAGGTCCAGATGGACAACTGGAAACTCAGAACTCCTCTTTAGGCCTAAGTCTTCGCATGGGCTTCACTCTACTCTCCACTTGGAATTTGAAACCCTAGAAAATAAGACTGTGCTCTACTAGTGGCAGCAATGGAGAGTAACTAGGCATGATTGACCTGCATGTTCCTTATCAAGAATATTCTAAACTGGAAGTATTACCCTTAACTTGGCTATAGTGGGGGGTCAGGTACCTGTGGTCCTTTAAGTTGTGTAGGAGAGAAGGATTTTGCCCTCATTGTTAATCAGCCAGCCTGACTGTCTCTGTCCATCATGGGCCAACAGAGTATGGTAGGCAGGTTATGTTTTCAGTGGTTTGTTCATTTCACTGACAGCAGCTGCACAGGAAAGGTCTCTTTTGTTCTTTTGCATGTAAGCAGGTATGCCTTCACCAGAATTTCTGCACTGTTCATGCTAAGAATTGTGTGTTCTTCAAGGAAGCATGGTGGAGCCAGCCTTGATGTGGTTATTTTATTTGGTATATTTTCCTGTTCTTTTAATGTTAAAGTTGTCCAGTGCAATATGGAAGGTCAGTCACTCCTTCACTGTCTGGTCCTGGGCAGAGAATGTGGTTAATAAGCTGCAGTCAGCCATCTCTGCAGAGTACGTGCTGCAGGCTGTTCATTTAGGTTCTACAACAAAGAGACTTGAGAGTCTCTGCAAGTATAAAATAATTCAAGCCTTATTGGATTGAAAAATCTGCATTGAGTGGGACAACACCTGCCAGCTTCAGTGTGGAGCAGCCTCCGATGACCTGGGTGACCAGTGACCTCCTAACAGCACTTACTGCTCATTTCATGAGTCTGGTGTATTTCTAAGGAGGCAAAGAGCCTTTTTGTTCAGTTTGCCAGTCAGCATAGAGGACTGCATGAAGAAAAGGACCTTGAGGTCTTGTGGGAACTGGTGCAACTACAGGATCAGCTATAATGTTGAAAAGGACATCTGCCAATACTCAGCATTTTGATGACCACAAAGTGTCATTTCAGCAGGAGCTCAACGCTTCAGTTAGAGGACAGTACACTAGAAAAAGTAGTTGGTTTTCCTAACTTTGTAACTTTCAGGTGTATCTGCAGTGGTGAAAAGGAAAATATTACGAGACAGAGGATATAGATACACAGAGAGAGAGTACATATAGAGAGCAGAGTTATGTTTAACACATTTAAGATGTGAATACCTGTGCCCCATGTGATACAGGCAACATCCCATCCATCTGATCACACCTGCACCTTCTCTTCAAACCCTCATATCCTGCTGTCTAGTAGAGTAGATATATATTTTAAAAACTACTAAAAATAGGTATTTTTCTGTGGTGTCCCTGAAAGGACTCTCTTACATCTCGATTCAATCAGGTCACAGGCTTTAGCACTTGGAAAATACACCCAAGGGCTGTTGGAAAGCATGGCGGCATTGCCATTGCAGTTGGGTCATGGCTACGTTTGTGCCAACAAAAACTATCAGGACAAGTCAACAGTTCATATCAGGCCACTTCATGCTGACCGGAAAGCAGTCCAGACTGGAGAATAGCCCCCGGCAGTGTGGAGCTGAGGCAGCTGACACAAAGTGTCACTTAAGTATTAGCAGAGGTCATGTGAAGTGCTGAAGTCTTTTTAGAAAGAAATTTTACATACACAGGTTTACCACAGCACACAGCTTCTGCGTCTGCTGGGCCTCAGCACTGCTTTCTTGCTGATTTAATAACTTACTGAGAGCCTTTTAAAATGCAGTTACTGAACCTGGCCCCCATATAATTAACTCCATTTATGCCCATTGTCAAAGGCAGAACCAACTGTGACCAGGCTTAGTGATGCTGCAGGCACGCCAGAGAGGGAATGCTCTTCTGCAGCAAAACTTTTATTCACTCGATCAAAAATATGCACTTCAACAAAAAGAAAATGTGGCTCCAGCACCAGAATTTCCTTTTGGAAAGCTTTTCTAAAATTTCTCTAAATTTTCAAGAGAACAAAACAGAGACAGAGAGGTATCAGCAATGCAATTTAGGAGAGTTCCAAAGGATGGTGGAGACAGACTCCACTAACTGGACCATAACTCTCCGTCTTCACCAGACCTGTCCTACTTGGATACACATTTATACACAGCCAGCCAGAAAGCAAGTCTCTGCCTTTGCTGGACATGAAAGAGACACATTCAACATACAGTTCTGAACCAGGCAAAGCAGAACAAAGCTGAATACTCCCTACTTAAAACACCACATTTGTGGATTTAATCCAAAGCTTAGAAAAACCATAGGGAAAATTACTACTCTCACTTCACTACCAGCTGCTGGAAGAAATAAGCTGTCTCTGCTGGTCTTTCTTCACCAACTTGAATAGTTGGGAGGAAGTAAAAATATAAGGAAAAAACATCTATAGAAATAATATTCACAGGAAGGACGTTGTAGTTTGGATACAATCCAAGAGCACAGTATTGTGTGTATTATTTTGACACCACTTCATTGCATGTTGCTCCAGCAGGGAGAAAATGAGACGGTTTTATCAAGAAAAGAATAATGTCCTCCTCCACTCGGGGAGCAAACCTGCCCTCCCCTGTGCTGTGCCTTCAATGGTGCAGTCTCACCTCTCCTATCCACCAGCAGACCTATGGCCCAGGCAGGGTGCTGGGTGCCTGAAAATACAGCCAGAAAGGTTAACAGAAACAAATCCATCTTCCAGTTTCTGTGGGAATGTGCTCAACTTCAACCTTTTCTTCTGGTGAGATGAAGGGGAAGGTCAGACTTATCAAGCAGCCACTTGCAGGTCAGTCCCGGAAATCAGTGCATTTTTAATGACTGAGTATTGTAAAGAGGGGGCACATTGCATGCCACTGTAGCAGAACATGCCCTTCAAAGTGAGGGAACTGGCTATCAGCTAATTATTAAAATAGGAGTAACTTGAGTTAAACATTGCTTTAGCCTTGCAGTCCCTAGTTTGCTATGAGACCACCATGTGCTGAGCCCTGCACTAACAGCTTGTGTCCTTCCCTCTGTAGGATGAGGTTGGACCGTCCTTCCCAAAGACACTGCAGAATGGGAAGCCATCTAATATGTGGCTTTTAGAGAAGTTCAAGAGCAGGCTCCTGCCAATGATCTTCATTATTGTGGTTTTTTACGTTTCCCACTATAAAACAAAGGAGTCTAGCCCATAAATAATACCAGCATGACTTTATCTCCAATTTAAATTTATCTGCTTCTGCAACACTATTTTCAGATGCATCTTTTTCTCTTTGTTGGCATGTGACTATATTTCCTTATTAGCTTTCACATTTTCCATCCCTTTTTTAACTGCTACTTAGTATAAACTGGCTCATGTGCCACTGTGCTCCATCCCTCAGTTATGGAGTCATACATGAAGAGGCAGGAATGGTGGAGAAAGGCAAGTGTGACACAAGGATATTGGTAATACAGACTTGTTCACATTTTCCGAGAAATTATAAATCCTTTTATATTACAGAAGTCCAACACAAAGCTACAGATTATAGAGGTACAATACACTGTTCACAGTGTAATCCACAATTGTTTAGGGAAAAAAACCCCAACTCCAAACAATCTGAAGCCCAGCTGCAGAGCAGCTTATAGGCACATGCAAGTGATGCAAAAGGGAATTTATCCCAGAACATCTCCTGCCCTAGCATATCTATCTTTGAATTCCCCCTCTGCTCCTATAAATCTATTTCTGCCCACTCCAGCAGTCTGCTCCTGTACTCCAGCAGTTCCCTGGCCCTACCTCTCATTCTGCCTGGATCATCCAACAACACAGGTTATCTGAGGACTCATTGTCAAGCCCTGGTTCTAGGAAATGTGGAAATACCTCAATGAATTCTGCAAATCAATAAACCACATACGTAAAAGTCTTCACTGGCAGGCTGCCCCAACAGCACCCGACTTTGATCCAAACAGGTATCGTTCAACAGAGATTAACTGAGCATCACTGTACAAACACCAAAGTCACCGGCACTGCCTGCCTCAAGAGGCTGTTGGAAATCCCCTGGTGTCCAAGCTCCAGTTGCACAGATCCAGCCTCTCCCTACTTTTCCCACACAGCAGCTGTGGGCTGCCCTTTACAGGCTCTGGCTTACATATCCTGAACCTAGAACCAGGGTTAAAAGGTGAGGGGGGGAGGAGGAGATAAAATATTTTTCTGAAAGTTGTCACTTTTTGTACATCTCAAAATGTCCAAAACAAACACCCAAACCTCTTGTTTCTTTGTTATCCATATGAAGCTCTTTTACATTCCTTGCAGAAGTATTACAGAACTACAGAACACTTTCCTTCAAGTGAACAAGATAGAGATGCTCAATGCAACCTGAAGTTAGCACTGTTACCTGTTCACCCAGTGCTGAAACTAAATTGTCCTGAGTGACAGGATTTGCACCAAAGCAGAGACACAGTTGTGTGGATTAACTTCTGCTCACCTGGAACAGTCTAGCTCCAACTGAGCCTGCTGTCCAGGCTGCCTCTTCCTCCCACCCTCTGTGCAGGGATTCGAGTTGCTCCCAAATAGAGAGTGCCCAGCATAGCATTTTGAGGCAAACAAAACCACACACAACAGCCTCAAAGGCACCAAGTGAGAAGCTGACCCGTGAGCACAATGGCTGCGTGCCATGGGGCTCACTGCATGACCGGTCACTTTGCTGTTCCAACCTCTACCCAGCAGTGAGATCAGACCGTGGTATCTGTCCAGCTGCTGCCAGATTAACTGACAGCTGTAGAAAACAAGGTCTAAAAACCTGTATTGATAAAAATGTGCTGATACACAATAACAAAATGCTGAAAGTTTATTTATGCAACTGGCATGTTTGCTGTGACTTCTTACTACTATAATTATACTATAAACCACAGCTTATAATAAAGAGAATCTTAAACTTTGTTTGTTCATTCAGGTTTTATGAAAAAAATCAACAGACTCCGGTCTTCCAGATAAACAGGAATTAAGACACACATCAACCTCAGAGAGATATATATAATGAGGTTCAGTAAACAATTTAACAGGCCATGACTGTAAAGTAAGCCTCTGGTGACCACTTACCATAATCTAATACTCTCTGTTTAACCTTCCAAAGCTTATGCTCACTGCAAAACAGAAACAAAATGTACTGTTTGCTCCAAGCAAAAAAATAAACTCATAAAAAGCTTTATTCAGCATGCAACAAGACTCTTTATTAGTTGTGATAGCCTCTTTTTCCTGTTTGTTTTTACCTGCCACTTGCTGTGTGATTGTTTGTATGTCACTAACCTCCAGCCTGCAGATGTGAAGTGTGCTCAGTTCTGCAAACTAAGTGGCAGTTCATAGAAAACACTTTCAGATCAATTTTCTTCTTTTTATGACATAAAGATACCATTGAGTATGTGCAATCATATTGATCATGTACTGCTGTAATTAAGTGGATGACAATGTTCTGGTGTTGGGGGATGCTGAACCTGCAGCCCTCACTCTGACAAACATTTCTTATATCATAAACCGTAAAGGGTCATTCCCGGGGTAGACAATATTTACCCCATCAAAGTGCATTAAGAACCATCCTTCTGTAGGGGAGTGTGACCCATTGCACTGCTCCTTACAAGCTCCTGGCTTCCAGGGCAGTGTGAACACCACACACAATGGCACAGGAGGAATGCCAGACTGTTGTCATCTCTTTCCACGATTCCGATAAGCACTGATACATCTGATGTGCCCACACGACAGCCCAGTGTATACTTACCGATTTTGAGAATTGAAAATGTTTGACAGGGGAGCACAAGTGAAAATCAGCGAAATTCTCATTGAGATCCAGGCAAAAGAGGAAAAAAAAAAAAAAAAGAAAAAGATTTGTTGTTCAATTCATTAATTCGTAAATTTTAATTGAGGATTTTATTTGTCTATTTAGGGAGTATGTTCAAAGAGAGAATAAACAAAAGAAAGGAAAAGGCATTCAATTAATTATCTGTTATCATTACTCCATTAGGATTCAGAGGAGGATAAAGTGTGGTTTCCTGCAGTTAAACAGACAGTGCAGTTGGGCTGTCAGCTGCTTGCAGATCCTGACTGTGCTGCATAAAATGATACAGAGGGTAATAACAAAAAGGGCAGGAGGTATTGCCAACCTACAGCATCCTTAGGATACAAGATTAGACAATGTGGAAATATCCAATTTAAAGACATTATGAAAGTCCTAAAAAATGCATGAAACTCCGGAATAATTTAAGTCCTGAAAACAGTCCTTTGAGATCTCTCAGCACAGGCAGGAAGGCACAAAACAGCAGTATGCTATGGGCTACCAACTGTTATCTGGTTTGCTGGCATCATTCCCTATTGGAAAACTGTGAGCACTTAGAGCTGCTCCCTGCCTTGTGCCAGCCCTGCAGATGCACAGAGCAAGGCCAAGGCAGTCCACAAAGCAAACTCTGCTCCTCCTCTGCCTTTCTGTGACCAGGCACTTAGGCATCGCTTTGGCATCACCAGCTCCATGAGCCTTCTCATCAGTACATCACTACAGCTGTGAAAGCTGCCTTTCCCTCTGGACCTCTGAGAAAGACTTGCTTGTGGGAGGAGAAGAAAAACCCCACAGTATTTACTGGAGAAGCCCCCTAGAGCTTCAATTACATTTGTTATGCACCATATATTATCTTGGCTGATGGCTAAAGAATTGCTTGCATTGTCAGGTGAAGGACTGGATTACTGGATTTTAGACTTTTAAGTCATGACCTTTTAATTGTCTTGCTGCCAGAACCATACTTAAGCCATGCCTTCAGCCACTCTAACCGAAAGCAG
Source organism: Eulacestoma nigropectus (assembly GCA_013397775.1). Lineage (NCBI taxonomy): Eukaryota > Metazoa > Chordata > Aves > Passeriformes > Eulacestoma > Eulacestoma nigropectus. The sequence goes on along the minus strand of VZTE01000369.1, from coordinate 1,809,797 downwards.
CAAAGGGCAATAGCTGGCAGTATTCACACTCCAGAGATTCATAAATTTCATTTGGCTAAGACCAGTCAGATTCACAGCCTTAGCTGAGCTCAGAAGTCTTGGAAATGGGCTGGAAATTAGAGAACAGCCCTGTTTGCATGATTTCGCATCTTTCCTTATATCACTTACCATTACACAGGAAACAATGTAAAGGGGAGGATTTTTCTCACGCTGTTACACAGATGGTAGTTGGACATTCACTCTCAAATGAATAAAAATTATTTTAATTACGTCTTCTTCTGAACCCTTAAAAAGTGGTCAGCCCTCTTTTGGTACCAATGCAGAGCAACTTCCCCATCTTCAGAATTTCAAATACTTTATAAAGAAAAAGACATTTTTACACTATCCCAGGGAAACAGTGTTTGGCAAGTTTCCCTGTTATTACCCATTAATCCTAACACACCCTGCTCACCTTAGGCATTCCTTCCTGAAAAGGTGATCTGAATATAGTATAAAAAAAGGGGAAATTATATAAAGTTGACGTTTTACCTACCTTCAACATTTTTCAAGTTTCTAAAATACCATTTAATGTTCATTTAAGTGCCTTGTAATGACTTCTTCCTGTGTTTTCCTGGAAGTTCTGACCCTTCACATGAGGGAAAACCACAGTGCTGTAATTCTTATGGATTTCTAAACTTAGCTCTTGCTAGTGTGATGTTTTTCCTGGATGCAATTATGGCAACTGAATCTGCTAGTAATGAAGGAGGAGTTAAGTGGTGGTCTTGATCCAGCTCCTAATAAATACAAAAGAAGTGCTAGAAAGTGTCCTTTCTGGTTATGTGCCCCAGATTTCTGTCATTTCACTGTTATATCCACCAAACTCATCACCTGCAGTAACACTGTGAGATAGTGAGCCAATCCACATAAAATCTTGATTCCTCCCTGTATCAATTCCCAATTCTTGGACTAAAGATGGACCTGGAAACACTGCTTGCCTTCACAGCACATCCCAGCAAGGCTGATGGAGTGCAAGTGTCAGAGTCAGGAGGCCCTTGGGGTCACCCTCCAACTTGCACAGAGTGAGAGGAAGCCTCAGCACCTCTGCCAGTGCCAGGTGACCTGCAGAGCCCCAGCTGCTGCATCTGACTCTGCAAGGACAGCAAGACTGGTGGCTACCTACTCCCTAAGGGAGCTTCTTGTGGGACACACACGTCTTTGGGAGGAGTCTACACAAAACGCAATGCAGCCAAAGGTGAGTCCAGGTACCCAGACTAGCACCTGACACCCTGGATACCAGTGTCGCCCCCTGAATTCCAGCTTTACCCTCCTCTTCTGCCTGAAATCCCTACTGAATGGCACTATGTGATGTAAAGCAGCTGCCTCATCCACATTCAGGCTGTGTAGGAAGCACAGGCCAATGTCCTTATGTTTACCCTCCCACACTGGCCACATGGGCACAGGGATGAGCTCTCCCAGGCCACGTTAACTCCAGGCCCATTATTTATCACCTGGTTTGTAAAGTGCTCTGAAAGAGGAAAGACCCTGTAAAAACATAAATATGAATTATTGCCAGCATCTATTGAAATGACAAACCAACATCCATCCTCTCCCAGTCCTAGCAGCTGCACCGCCACCATTTGCCATCTGTTACTATCCTAGAAAAAAAATCTGTCAACTCAGGCTTAATAGACTTAATAATACTCTTTTGCTATTGGTGTTGGTCAAAGTTGTTCCTGGAAAGGAGCTGTGTGCAAGCAACCAATTCCTAGGCAGCTGTCAGGCAGAGAGTCAGATAAGAACACACAGCTCATTTTAGTGATAAAAATCTTGTCTGACTGCCCTGGAGAGCCCTGCTGAACCACCACAGCTGAGCCCAGGAGCTGCTCCTGCTCCTCTTTGTGCCTCACCAGCACAGTTTGTTGACTAAACCTTAGTGCCAGCACCAGTCACTACACCCACGGACATCCACTGCAAAGGAGCAGATGCTACCCTGCCACAATTAACAGCTTGTCTTGACCTCCCAAGCTTGACATCCCAGGGATGAGTCTCTCTCCAGTCCCGGCTCTTCCTACTTAGCTGGTGGGAATGGGAGGTGCTTTTTTCCCTTACAATTCTTTTGAATTGCATATGGAAGTGAAAAAGCTACTAAAAAAATAGTCACCTCACAAAAATGTTTCCATTGATGAAGGCCATTTAGCATTTAACTCATTCTGAACCGATTCGAGGCTACCTAAATGAAGGCTTGGGTGTTAAGGCAGTAGCTGGGTGATAATCACCTGTGCTTCTGCACAGCATTTGCCACTAGAGTTAGGAAAAAGAGACATAATTTGGATCCAAATTATCTCCAAGGTGATAGCCTAGTTGTAGGCTGCAGCACAGTCCTGGTATGCCTTACAGTGAATGCTGTGCTGCAATTGATTGGCTTTTCTTCAGAAGACCTAAACATATTTTTTCAAACAAAAAAACCCCACGGGCTAGACTTAGATCATAGAATTCCTTAGAGCCCATGTTTTTTTCTCCTGTGGCCTCACACTGAACCTGGCAATGAAGCAGGTACAGCCACAGTACGCACATGCAGTGGAGATGAGGCTAGAAGGGAAATGGTGCCATGAGGGACAGGAAAGCAGCACGACTGAGGGCAGGTGTCCCCAGTCAGTCCTCGAAACCCAGCATCCAGCCCCATGGCAATAAAAAAGGTTGAGATACCTGAATTACTGTTCATCCAACCTTCATAATCTGCTAGGAAGAGGAGTAATATTTCCTACAAAACAGATGGGCAAAGAAAGAGCACCAAGATGTAATGGCTTCATCAAGACTATGTGAACTGTGGGAGACATAGTGCACGCAAGTAGGAGAAAAGAAAGTAAAAGAAAATCTGTTCTGGACCTCCTGGTTCATTCATAACTATTTGCTAATCCCATTGGAAATGGAGAGTTACTTTCACCTGGAAACACTTTAGGGACTCTGATACAATTACATTGGCAAAAGTCCAATGCAAACAGTTAAAATTGGTTCAGTAGGAATATAATGATACTGGAAAATAAAAAAACTCTCATGTCCTCCTTTTCCCAGAAAGGAGTCTAAAAAACAGTGTTTCCCAGAACATCAGCAAAGTTTCACTCCAGATATTCCACAGGGTTTACAGAACTCATGTCAAGCCTGGGTACAGGATGAACAACAAGAAACAATCGATATGAGAAACTCAGACTAGGGCGTCCCAAATGTATTGCTGGATGGCATCTGCTTCTGTTCTTTTCCTAATGACTTATGAAACTTAATCATCTTTGAGGTGCAATGTGTGGGTCTATAAAGGAGAAAAGATGTTTTTGCAGTAAAGTCCAGAGTAAATGTGTTACAACATGAGCCTGTGTGAACAAATGGTTTGAGTGAGTATGCTCTAACACTGATCTCAATGGGAGTCTAGTGGTAGATAATATCCAGGTGGCTTAAAGGCAAATAAGACTCCACGGGACTGTGACACCTAAATTACTGGAGGAACTTCATGAAGTAAGTAGTCAGACTTATAGGCAGCAATAAACACTTTCAAGGGCAGATCTCACACTTGATGAGGCTGGCAGACACCTCTGCTATCAACAGCTTCCAATAGAACAGCATTACTGGATTCTGCTCTTACACAAGCTACGTTTTGCCCTCAGCAAAAAGGAGGAAAAAAAAAGCTCCAGAAAGAATAAAAGATGCTGGAAAAAAAGGCCATCCACATAAGTCAAAGAAACTCTGACGTACTTAGCTCAATTGCCTAATCCTGGAATACTCCCGAGTCCTACTTTCTAATCTGTAGTGATAAGGGCAGGCCTACTTTTAGAGTTGTATAACCACCATCAATTGATGGTGCTTTCAGTGTCCCCTTAAAACTTTTCCTCTCCTCTCCCTTTTTCTCCCTAATGAACTTGTCTCAGCAAGAAATAAATCACAGACATTTCTTCTCTCTGAAACTACTTAACATCCACAACTCCGTACTTCAAAGTGGTAACGTGTTCATTTGAGCCTCATGATTCCCATCAGGAGCCCGGGAGGTGAGGGCTGCATGCAACCCTTTAATGCTAACCCTGAGTGGACCTTTCAAGCCAGCTGGTGGTTGGTAAAGGAGACTCTGCTCCCCATGGTTGTATAGCCGAGGGTGTGACTACAAAACCCACCAGCAACAACAGAGCTGAAGGGACCCTGGGAGGTCGACTGATCACCCCCCTCAGCCACAGCTCTTAAAAACTGCTGACAAGGAGGAGCCTTTCTTCACCTGGAACAGGCTGCCTAGGGAAATGGTGGAATCACCATCCCTTCAAGTGTTCCAAAAATGGGAGGATGTGGCACTGGGGGGACACAGTTTAGTGGTGAACATGGCAGTGCTGGGCTAATGGTTGGACTTGATGAACTTAGAGGTCTTTTCCAACCGTAATTAATCTATGATTCTATGATTTCTACAACTACATTGCCCTTACTCAAATCCAAGCTACCTTCCACCCTGCTTGCTACCATAAAAAAAACCCAAACACTTTAGGCATGTGCTGGTTGAGTAAGCTCAGAAACAAAGGAATAACTCAATAGCATCTTCAGTCAGTGTGAGACATCTCCTTTGGCAGGGGCAAGACAGAGGAAGAGCTATAGCTTGTCACACTGCCTTTTGTTCCTGAAGTGTTGGAATTTCTATCAGTTTTAGAGGTCATGGTTTCATTTGCCACCCTCTCCAAAGACAAGAGAAATGGTCAAGATTGCTAAATTTCTAAAAGAAAAACCTCTCTCACTCTATGCAATTTCTGAAAAGCCCTCTTCTCCACTCCTATATCGCTTTATCTAACAGCTTTTTTAAAAGAGTTGTCATTCATTAAGCATAAGATATTAATTCCTGCCTTCAAGTCTCTTCAGAGCCATTTGTGACCCTCCATTTCCTCTCCTTAGGATTCCCTGCTACTTTTCATTTAATTGCTGAAACTCCATGTTGTTATCTGTCCCCCATAAAGTAATTTTGTTTATCAACTAACTCCAAAGTAAGAGAAGTTTTAAGGATGAAATGAAGCATGGGCTTAATACAGAGTCTTCTTGGGAGAAGTATCTGTAACAAACACCAATGCCATACATTTATCATGACATCTTCAGGGTAGTTGGAATATCACATATCATTAAAGATACTTTTCCAAGAGGGGGTTGGTTTGGCAGGGTTAGAAAGGCTGAGGGTTTCTAGTCCTCAGCAGCAGTGTAACACAGATGTATCCAGGTAGGGAGCAAAAACTCACAGCACGTTGCCCACCTCCTCCTTCACAGGGAACCTCAAAAGCAAGTTTTTAGAAACACAGAGAGGACAGGGAGACATAAGGCAAGGTCAGCGTGCCTTACAAAGAGCTTTGCAGAAATTCTGTCAAAAAATTTTCTTGGCACATTGCTGGCAATGGATGAGAGCTTTGCACATTAATGAGTGGAGTCCAGCAAATAGTCTCTGCTTCCCAAGCAGAGCTGGCAGCATGGGGTGATAGGGTGTGTATTTCTCTGTCAGGCATGGGAACACACCGGTGTTGGTTGCACGTTCATTTAGGCAGTTCAACAAACATCCTGAGAGTACGGGAGTCACCTTCAACCCGGCAGGACTACCCTTGTACAACAACCGTGAAATGTCTAACACTCAAATAGCTCAGCCGAGTTCTGCATGTACTCTAAGGAATCAGGGGGTTATTTGTAACGTCAGAGCTAGCAGGAACCAGGATTTGCAGCTTCAATAACAGATTTACACATAATAACAGAGCCCAGCTCTTGCAGCAAACTCTCCAGTCTGAACCACCCAAGAGCCTCCCCAGGGTCACACCATGCCCAGGATATCACGTCACCCAGCTCTGGCTGCTGCATCTTCCCGGCTCTGGAGGGAGGAAGATGAACCCCAAGGAGCATGGGCCATGTCTGCTGACTCAGCAGGTCTCACAGCCCTCATCTGGGAGCACAGTGGAGAAACACACAGTGTTTACTGCACTGCAATGAAAAACAAACCCTGAGTGATCACCAGAAGTCAGTGTCTTGGCACTGGGAGCTCAGTGCATGGAGTTTAACTGCTAATTAGGACAGGGCAGCAGCAAAGGGCAGAACAGGGGAAGAGGCTGGCTTTGGCTCCCTCAGGAGTTGAAAAGCTTTCACAAATTCAGCTACATAACACATCCTTTAAAAGGAGAGTGATGACTTCTTCTATGTTAGCAACAAAGCAGAAACTCTCATGCCAGCACTGCCTTCTGATACTAGCTGTCCTTTTATCATTTATTCAGGAATAAAACTCTCACAAGGCACAGTTATATCAAATGACAAATAACAGCTGTAGGGAAAAGAAAAAAGTGTTGCACTTCATTAGAACTCTGTATGACTCTGACAACCAGAAACACACTGCCAAAGTGGCAAACACAGCCGAAAAGACAAGAGAGATCTCACAGCAGCTGTTAAACCAAATGGGAACTTGTTAAAATTAAGGGCCATTTTCCCTCTTTCATATTTAGTCTCAAAACACCACGTAAAGAAATTCAACTTCTTACAAAGACAGACCGAGTCATTAGCACAGAAGAGACACGAGACCCTTGCAAAGTTTTCAGATTAAAAGGTAACAGTTAATACCCAAGCAGTTCCTAAAATCCTATGAATATGTTAATCTGGTATCAGCTTAAGCCCTCCAGTATTAAAGTAATAAACCATACCAGACTGAATTTTCCTGCTGTTCACTTGGTGTTACAATATTCCTTTATAACACGCAAGTATTCAGCATGGAGGATGCCGATGGGCCTGTAGCAGCAACAGCGATGCCGTCCTGGAATAGACCACATGTTTCCTTCTTCCCAGAAAGGTCAAGGCCATACCTGTCACTGAGTATCAGCACTCCCAAATTCTCTACGCCACCAGGCACTGGTGTCATGTGACTGGTGACTACACCATGAAAGCGGCTGGGATTGCAAGGGGGGAACAGGACTCCACAAGGCCTATACAAGTCACACCTGGAGTTGATTTTGTGGAGGTATCACAGCAACCACAGGGAAATACTTGGGGCTAAAAAGTATCCTGCAAGCTAAACTGTACATTTTGCCGGAAGGATGCTGATTTCCAGAGGGGACAGGATGATTTTGCTTCAATCAGGCCCCAAATAAACACTGACAAACCAAGCAAATTAAGTACATAACCAGCCAGCCAGTTCCAGATTATCCCACAGCGGGGGAGTGCAGTGCTGACAGGTTTTGTTCTCTATTTCTTTAGAGGGCAGGAGGTGATTGCACTGCGTAATTCTGCATTTAATTAGTAAGAGCTAGTCTTATATTGGAGAACTGAATGTAAGGACAAACGAGAGACACATTCTTATTTTGAGCAAGGATTTTTCCAGTTAATTGCCATGTAGCATGAGCAAACTGCTGCCTCTGCGTGTTTTGGCTTCCTGCTCTGCCAGCAAAAGATCTGCCTCCCTTGGATTCACTGATATCTGCAAGTACTAGGATGTCATTCACTGGAAGGCAGAATAGAAATTAAAGTATTTCTGACATGCTCACCTTCTGGCTCTCGGGCAGTTCTCCCACACTGAACACTTCACTCCATACAGCTCTGTGCAGAGCGGGCTCAGGAGCCTGTGATATGCAAGAACAACCAAAAGAAGTGGGATAAAACTGGGAGAAGCACATCCCTGTTTACTGGTCCTGGAGTTCCCCACAATCCCCCACACAGGGAGAAGTTTAGATGAGAAATGCTGAACGGTAGCACATGCAACTTTAAATTTCATAGGCAACACTCTTCCCACCAACTCTATGGAGTCATTCCCCCACCATGGTACCAGAAGAACATTTGCTGTTGAGAGGTTGCTGCTGACTTCAAGTGAAACTAACTCACCTTCAATGTCTCAGGTTGGAAGATGAAAACTCATTGTGGGCAAGAAGTTATTAGCAGAAGCCTCCTCTAAACCAATACTTTTCCCCAAATCCCTAACTGCTTCAGCAACACCGGCAAAGGCAGGGATAATAGTTGCATACATGTTTCTTGGAAGAAGTTGAAAAATATAACACCAGGGAATTAGCAAAGAATCCACAAAAGACGGACACGTTAGAAATATCCCGAAGGTGGAAAAAGTCTCCATCAGTGTTTAGACTTCAACCGACACCAGAACCTCTGTCCATGAGGAATCTCCAATCCTCTGTCGCAGGAAACTAAAATGAGGAAAACAAGGACTGCCAAGAAAACCCCAAGCAAGCACACCATGGAGCCTGGAACAAGTGTCCTGAAAGGAAACTCAAAGCTGGCACAGAATAATGGTGGCTACATAAATACGCGCAATCAATAGAGGCAACTTCTACTACAGGCATGTTCTGCAGTAGCCTACAACAACGATTAGGATTGCATTCCCAGAAATGAGTTTTCAAAGAAATGGTACATTCACAGAAGAAGAAAAAGTTGCCATGAAAAATAAAACTAAATAAAATCTGCTTTAAAAAAATTAAGAGGGCAGTAAACCTAGTTTTAAGCAGAGCAACCGCCATGTAATACTGCAATACACCAGTGAAATTGTGGGGTACCTAAATTGTCACCCAAGGGAAAAAAAAGTAAGACAAAGAGGCTGAAGTGGTGTTAGCCAACAGATAAATTGGTTGACTAATGGATTTGATGCTGACTTAATTTTCTTTTTGGCAGTGCTCTGAAAAGCCTGCTTTTTTGCCTTTCCTTACCTAAATGAAATTAACCTATTCCAGAAAATTAGGAGCAATTTATCAGGCCACTGAAGACAGACTGCTTGTTGGATCTAGATCTGTACTATTCCATGCAAAACACAAGATAAAATTTGTAATTTAAAAAACCTGAAAATGGAAGGATTGGCCAAGTGTGGCATCTGGAGTGTCACTGCTCCTTCCTCACACACTTCCTGGCACACTCCAGCACACAGGTTGTACAAACAACCTTTTGTTTGGAACAAGAGTGTTTGGCTCCTGCTACAACACAATTTGTTCCTCATTACCTCAGGAAATGTAATTTCCAGTGCATCAAACAAGAAGAAATCTGGGAGCAGAATATTTCACTGTGACTTCAAGCTCTTTTACTTTTACTATAAAACTGAAGTTTTGGGTTGGGGTTTTTTTCAAGAAAGTTTTACATGAAAACCTTAATTTCTGAAGATGTCAAAACCACTATTTTGTTCTTGCTCACAATACACAAAATCCCCTGTTTTCTGCGAAAAGAATCTAGGAAATTGATTACTTTATTTTTCACCAACAAAGGTTTCTTCTGTAAAACATTATCATCTTGCACTCATTTGAGGATCTGCAGCGCTGCCATTGCTCACTCCCTGGAAGAAAACACATAAACACATCTGCATCTCAACATTTCAGAAACTCATAGGTTTGAAAGCCAACAGGGGAAAACTTAAGAGTAAGAATTAAAGGCCATATTTTCTTCTGGTATTAACTGGTCACATTCTGAAATGAAGGCTAACAAGGAAAATTTGGCTAAAGAATTGTCTGCAGCCAGAATGCTCCATCACAAAAGAACTCCTCTTCGGCAGAACCCCAGTTTGGCACATCTTTCCTCTCAGCCTTTGAGAGGAAAGATCTGCCTGCAGGATACAGCAGAAATAAGCGGTTATCTGTAATACCTTTAAAGGTGATTTTTAACTTGGGACATGAAGTAGGGCAGGAGGAAACATGCTCAAGAATAACACAAAGAAGAAAGAGTTTTAAGTGAGAAAAAGGCTGAGGAAAACACATAGGTTGCACTATGTGCCTACATCAATACAACTGAGTGGAATTCCCATTCTCCTGCAAAACTCACAGATGTGACTACAAGGCCTGGCATCCCAAATGAAAGCAATGGGAGCTGATGAGTAAAGTGTCTTCTCCTTCTGTACTGCCTGCTTGCTGCAGAGTCAGCAGGACAATTCCCTCTCTAACGTGAAGTTGCATTCAATGAATAGAGTAAGAGCAGAATGTGCAGCACAATGCTTAAAACTGCTGCTAGTTCACTTTAAACTCAGAAGCCACCCTCAGATTCATTCTGGGATGGATGGGACAGCAGAAGGAAAATGACAGCCCCTCCCAAGTATGTAGTTTTCCTTTAGGATTGGGCTGAAGGAAGACAAAACCCAAGAGACAGGTTGCGAGGGAGAAAGGGGACCAGGATGGATGGAATGCTGGGCAAGTCAGGGGGTGGGGGCACTGCATGCTCCCTCTAGAGACCCAAAAAGTACAGCTTGTCTTCAGCTTTTAACACTTGCAGGGAACCATGCAAGACCCCTGTCAGCAGCAGCACAAGGGTCAGCCCTGCCCCTGCAGACAGCAGGGCAAGGCAGAATGACACATCTGCATTTCACATTATCTATTTAAGCCAGGATTCACATATTTTTCCCCTCAGATTGCTGTGTCATGGGAAGCCAATCCCAGTTCTCACTGAACTAGTGTGACCTCTGCAAGGAGAAGCAGTAGGTCTTAAAACACATGCTCCTTCATTTCCCTACAGGCAGAGCTGGAAATTGAAATGCTCTGTCCACAACACGCAGCCCGAGCCAGGGCAGCGTGCTGGAGACTGCGTGGGAACAAGCCCTCTGAAAACAAACCAAACTTTGCAGTTTCTTGGAAGTGTTGGGTCCAGTCTCTGGGCACATGAGAAAGATGCTTTGTGCCTTACCTCACCACGGTGCATCCTACGACACGTTTCAGGGTGACGTGTCCACATCACACACCCACTAGCTACAGGCCATGATAGTACCTTCTTTAAATATTTACCCTCCCCTACTTATGCATTCTCCTGCAATGTGCAAATGGTATATAAAGATGGTATCAGGATTAATTTGGATTGTTATCCACGTACAGGGGTTTGTAAAGGAAGGCAAAGCTGGCTCTTCTCTGTATTAGGAAGAAATCAAGAAGGTAACAGTGCTGCTGATACCATTTAAAGTCCAGGAAAGGAAAGCCCTACTTTCAGTAGTCTTCTGATCATTTACAGATTTCTTTCCATGGATGTGGTCATGTGTTTACAACAATGTTTGCAGCTGCTGCAACAGTCGCATAAACATTGAAAGGACACAAATTCCAAAGTTCAAATAATGACATGCCTTTAATTATGATTAATGTTCATTACTAATCATCCAAGAATCAATACTCTGGAGATGTATTTTGCAAACTTGAATGACATAATGTGAATTACCCACATAATATCAAACACAAAACTAGATATTTGATAAAGGCCAGGTTAGAAGCCACAAATTTCTTCAACTCCATAGCACTTAGGGTGTGTAGTCATTTATATAATTACATAGATTTTGACTCTGCCACAGAGTATCATGTGAATGATTACCTATCTACACACATTTCCCAGAGACACAATCACAGAGGCCTTAATGGAGAACACCATGCAACTACATATGGAAAAAAATAACAAGAACCAAACACATTTTATCATAAAATGTGATCATATAATGTGATTTATCAGAAAACCAGGCTGGAAAGGGACTCCAAGGATCATCTGGTCCAACCTTTCTTGGCAAAAAGAAATCTTCACAAGACATGGCTGAGGCACTGAAAAGTGGAAATAACACTCATTCTGAGAGCATAAATCATCATTCTCTTAAAGATAACAGAATTGGATGACTATTTCTCACTAGGAAAAGCAGAAAAGCATTTTATGAGACTCATAAATCCACATCCCACAGACAAGGGAATCCTTACCCTTCCTCTCTTTCTCATTTCTATCCCACTCCCTTGATGCTTTCTTCTATTTTTCAGCAAAGGACAAGGAAAAGCGAGTGCAGCGGGAAACCTGACGGTGTAGGAAAACTAACCCACTTGGTATTTCCCTTCTCAGTACTGACAAGTCTCAAGGGTAAATTCCCTCCTTCCCCTTTTTTTGCTACTTGGGACAGGTAGCTGATTCCCAACAGGGCTGATCCTGGTGTACTGGAGCAAGTGTGAACACTCACACTGCTTCTCTGGCAACAACATCAGCACCATTCCTTTAAAGATGTTTTTGAAGGATGGATTTAGTGAGGGATTATAGGTAACCTTATAAATTAAGAAGTTGTTTCTGGTCCTTTTCTATTTTTCAAACTCCATCTCATCCCATCCCACAGCATTAACTGTCCTGTTTTCAAGTTTTAGGAGGATAAAGAGCATCAAGCACCATAAAAAATAAAAACTGCAGAAAGTACCCACTCATAAAGTAACTTTAAATTCTTCCTCTTGATTGGGAACATACTTGTATACATCTAAAGTGTATGAATTCAAATAGTTATGTCCAATATAATAAATAACAGGCTTCCCCAGGAGTCATAGAGAGCACTAATGCAAGGGGTTGTGATACATGGAGCTGTAGAAAGCTTACGTTTTGATTGTTCTCCTTTTGGTTCAGTACCCTGCATTTTCAGCTCTCTCTGTAAAAAAATGGCTTGGACTTTCTGAGTGCCACTAGAAGCAAAAAGTTTTCAGAAAGCCAGGTAAATAAGGTCAGTATTTGCTACATTGAATTAATCCACAGAGGTCTGTTAAGGTAGTGTTTTCTCATACCTCATGGAGACCAAAGGGTTGATGAACACTCTGAGCCTGAGAACAGCCACATCAAAGCAGACCTGAGGGTCATCTGGTCCCGTGCCCCGTGCCACCAATGCCAGAAGGAGCTGCCTCATGGAAAAGTTCCATTTTACCTTATATGCACATTTACATTTTTCAGCAGTAATAAAGTGTTTTGACAAGCTGCAATTGACCTCCAGTCTGCAGTGAATTTTGACTTTTTGTTCCAATTTTAAACACCAAAGCCCAAATCTGGACATGGCAATTCCCCATAGTACAGAAATTAAGAGTCAAAGACATTCTCTTCCTAAAACAATATACAAGGCCAAATTTGTAATCTTTCTTTGCCTTTCCCCATTCAGCAGAGGGGAATAATCCCATATAACGGCACATGTCTGATATGATTGCCATGGGGAAATTAGAGTCTTACATCTAGAGAAGAAGTCCTACATTACCAAGGTTTCCTCTGCCACCAGGGGAAAGAAACATTGCCTCCTGGTGATTAAGACTGTAATTATTATTATAAATTCTGAAACACTTTGAATTACGTGGTACATTTCCTTTAAATGGGCACCATCGTTAGTGCAAGTTGATTTGAACCAATGATTTATTCATGGCTTAATAACCCTGTTTGCTTCACATGCTCAGCACATTTTGCTCAGTATATTGTATTACTGGCTGGTTGCTATAAACAGCCCATTTAAATTTAGACAGAAGCTTTTGGAAAAGTTCTATTTCTAACAGATATGTAAATTAGAAAACTAAGTGCATTGATCAGGAACTACTGGTTTCTTCTAAACTGTTTAACATTTACCTGTGTGCCTTAAGTTCTCAAAAATGTTCACAGGTAAATCTCTAGCTGAACTTCCCATTCAAACAAAGCTTTCTACTCAGGCCAATCCTAATATTCAGTAAATTGAAAATCAAGAGGAAGTCTGCCAGACAGCACTGCCAAATTGTGAAATTTCTGCAAATAAATCAGAATCAGACTTCCCCGTGGTGGTGTTAATAAAATACATCCAGCCTTGCCAATAAATCTGCAGAACCTTTCTCCATGTTCTGAAGTAAAAAAGCTTTGGCTTAACTGGCATTGTTGCAAAGCAGGTCTTAATCAAAACTAGTCATGGAAGAAGAGAAAAAAAGTCTTTGAATTTGGCCAGATACACTGCTGTCAAGACATGATACCTTTTTAACCACTGTGAAATTACAATATACTTTTCTTACTGAAATTCTTCCAAAGTTCTTGAAGGTGTTGGAGAAAAACCAGACTACACCACTGATGATGTACAGAGCTCTACAACCAGCTTCTCTTGGGCTACTTCACATTTGAATTTTTAAAGATATTGCCAGGAACCAAATAGAGTTGTTTGCTCTCCACAGTGCTTACAGCGCTTTGTAAGAGTCATATGCTGTTCCCTCTCCTGAAATTTCCATGTTGCAGTTTCTTAATTGGTCATCGTTTTCAGGATGACAGTTCTTACTTGGCTCTTTGGAGAAAGAAACATTCCTAAAAGAAGCATCACAGTCGAGTATGTATAAAGCTGGCAGGAGCAACACCTGCTCCCTATAATACTCCTTTCCTCTACTCAGAGCAGGAGATGAAGTCACATGTATGTTAAGAGGCATTGCCGGATTTACAGCCTTTTTATCTGAATGGTGTGAAAAATTAGAATCTAAATCAAACATTAAATTAGATAAAGCCATAAGCTAGAATGGTTAGGCAGTGATTGTCCCTGTGTGCTGGGCACTGGTGAGGCCACACCTCAAATCCTGTGTTCAGTTTTGGGCCCCTCACAAGACGGACATTGAGGGGCTGCAGTGTGTCCAGAGAAGGACAACAGAGCTGGGGAAGGATCTGGAGCACAAGTCTGATGAGGAGCAGCTGAGGGAGCTGGGGGTGTTTATCCTGGAGAAAAAGAGACTCAAGGGGGACCTTATCACTCTGTACAACTGCTTGAAAGGAAGTTGTAGCCAGGTGGAGGTCAGTCTCTTCTCCCAGGTAACAAGCAACAGGACAAGAGGAAATGGCTTCAAATTGCTCCAAGGGAAGTTTAGATTGAATATTATGAAAAATTTCTTTACCAAAAGGGTGGCCAACCTTTGGAACACGCTGCCCAGGGACATAGTAAAGTCATTATCCTGGCAGGGATTTAAAAGACTTGTAGATGTGGCATTTAGGGTCATGGTTTAGTGGTGAACATGGCAGTGCTGGGTTAATGGTTGGGTCTTGGAGGTCTTTTCCAACTTACACAATTCTATGATTCTCTGATGTATTGGTATCCTAGTGATGCAATCATTATTTTTGTTAACCAGCACATTTCAAGAAAAATCAGGCTATCAATTAGTATGCAAAAAGTCCATTGTTCAGCTCAAACAACTTGGCTGGCTGTGTCTCCATTGTCTCAGAACAACACTGAAACATGCATCCCTGTTTGGTCACTTTAGCCTTTAAGGCAGCTGTTCATACAAATCCCTGCCTGAGCTGCCAGAATCACTGATAAAACAATTTACTTTTCTTTGGAAGTTGCAACTTTTGGTAAGAATACAAGGCACACGATTCACTCATGTTGGTGTATGAGTGCCTGGGCCAACAGGGTTGGTTTTGCGCGTGTGTTTTTTAAATACTTGACTTTGAACAATTGAAAATAAAAATCTGGTTTTCAACATAGATGAAAGACAATGAAAGTTATATGAATAAATAAACATTAAGTAAGTGATTAATAGGTATCACACTCTCGGGTTCCAGTGCGGCTGTAATTACAGACGAGATTATGCATGGAGATATTCAGAGATTAAGGAAGGAGGAGACTGGCAGAAGAGAGCAAGTATTTTCCATGCAGCGAAACCCAGCTCATTGGCTTTACATTGCTTCCCAGAGTGAAATTGTCTTGGCCCACTTCCATGGGAGTGTCACAGGAGAGGGGGGACTGAGATGAAGACTCCTGGCAGGCAAACCCAAACACCAGGCTTGATCTCACCATTTCCTTTTAAACCCTATATAAATCCATTCACATGGACAAAGGGTTATGTTTCTGCACAACAATTCAGAACACAGATCTTAAGTCAGAAGGCACCAAGCTGCTTCACAAACTAATTCTGGACTCCTCTTGCTCTATTTCTGTCTTTTTGCTGCTTACAGCTAGCTGTGTTTTGTTGCTCTGCTAAACTGTTTTAATGCAGGTCATTTACTACTCAGACAGAAGGGAAAGGGCAAAAGCAGAGGTGCTTGATCTCTTTAATGCATAAGCTTGCAGCACCTTCAAAATCCATATGAAGATTGCCTTGTCCTGCTTTGAATTTTATCTGGCTTCTTACTTCTCAAGATACTCCTAACACATTTAGAGGCAGACACTGTTAGTCCCTGAAGAAATTAATACAGCAGGATTGTGAGGAAGGCAGGGAAGTACAAGAGGTATAAGAAACAGGTCTGATGCATTAGCAGACATCTACCTTCTGAATTCATAGACTTAATATATTTAAACAACCCATAAACATTTGGAAACTTAGGTGTTACTGGAAGGATGAGTTATAATACACTTTTTGATAGAAAACGCAGAAGAATTGTGCTCTTGGTGGTGGAGGTTGAGAGTTTCTGAATGTCAGTAGCTTTCCACACCTTGGAAATGCACTTAAAAGCTAAAATAATTTCAAATGAAGGGAGAAGGAATGAGAAAAAGAAACTAATACGATGTGAGAGGAAACTATAGCTCCACAGGCAGGTGATATATAGGTCTCACATCCTAACACCAGCACTACTCACAAGGAAGAAGCATTATCCCTGATGCAGCTCTTAAAATGCAAACTGGGCACTTCCGACAGAAATAAAGTAAACCAGATGATGGGATGGTGTCATGGTTTACCTCAGCAAGTAACTAAACACCACACAGCTGCTCACTAATTTCCGTCTCCTTCCAGTGGAAGGAGAGAGTGAAGGGGCGGGGTGGGGGGGGAGGTAAAATTTGTGTGTTGAGAAAAAGACAGTTTAATAGCACAAAAATGGAAGCGAAGTAATAATAATAATAGAATTAGAATATGCAAAACAAGTGATGCACAATGCAATTGCTCACCACCTGACAACGTATACCCAGCCAGTCCATGAGCAGCAGCCCCTGGCCAGCTTCCCCCATAATTTATAGACTGAGCATGATACCATATAGTCTGGAATATCCCTTTGGTCAGTTGGGGTCAGCTGTCCTGGCTGTGTCCCCTTCCAGCTTCTTATGCCCCCCTTGCTGTCAGGGCAGCATGAGAAGCTGAAAAGTCCTCGAGTTAGTGTAAACACTAACTCAAGCTTAGCAACAACTAAAACATCAGTGTGTTATCAACATTATTCTCATTTTAAATCCAAAGCTCAGCACTGTACCAGCTACTAGGAAGACTATTAACTCCATCTCAGCTGAAACCAGGACAGATGGACACAAACACATCTTAGCTTCTTCCAGGTAGCACAGCTCTAAAAACCTCCTTGTTTAGGACAGAGAAAACAGCACATAGTCTGTCTGAAGTGTATTAGTATGGCAGCAGTCCCCTGGAAAGGAGGCTCTTGTTAAAGTCCTCAGCTCGTCATCATCCTAAAGAAATCACATCCTCTGTCTTCCTTTCACAAGGGTGAAAGACAAGAATAAACATTACCAGGCCCAGTTTTGTGGTAGGGATATCAATAGCATTGGGGTTTGTTCACAGCTGCCCAGAAAGCCAGCACAAGAGCTTTCTAACCACTTACAGCCTCCACAACAGGAAACTGAAAACCCTTTTTGACAAATACACAGCCACAGAGATCACAGGCGGGGGCATAAGAAAGGGGCTGTATCCAAGCCAAATCTACTTTCATATCTTTTACCACTGAAGGACACTTCAACTTCAGACTGTCCTTTTACCAACACTGCAGGGAACTTCCACAACAGCTTCCCCAGTTCTATTCCTGTGCCACTTCAAGGCCACTTCAGCAGAGACTTCACCTCCTTTAAAGCCGGCACCAGTCAGGACAAAAGGTCCAAAATCAGAAGACTTTTATACAGTATCGTTTTAGCACGATTGCAAAATATCTATCTTCCTATTAGAGCAGAGCTGTTCAAGTATTTCTTCAAGTAATGTTCAGGTGATTTGTGTTCAAAGAAGGGCAGTGAAGCTGGTGGAAATGTTAAAAAAATGTGTAGATGTGACACTTAGGGACAGGATTAATGGTGGACCTGGCAGTGTTAGGTTAATGGTTGGACTCAGTGATCTTGGAGGTCTTTACTTTGAGCTCTAGGATAACTGGAGTCATTCTCTCTCCTGAACCCACTGTTTTCCTCCACTCTCCTGCCCCCAAGGAACACTCAGCACGGTGGGAGAACAGGACAGGCGCTCAATACCCTACACACAGACACAACACACGGTGTGTCCAGTGCCTTTGTTCCTAAAAAGGAGGTGCCAAGCCCTGCAGTCCCAGTTGGTGTGGCAGCTCAGAGCTATGGCATTGCAGCCAGGATACCATTACAAATAGAGCTGTACCACCAGCTACTTACAGTATTTAGAAGGCTGCCAATTCGAATCCAACCCAGTTACTTTAAAAAGGATTCAGCACACACTGAGAACCTTGTTTTCAGCCAAGTCCACGAGTTAAAACAGATCCCTCAGAACAAAACAGGGCCACTGGTTTCTGAAGAAGTGCAACACATTGCCAGGTGCCTGTCTGCTGGCATCCTCATCCTGCAGTCAGCAACCAAGTGCAATTAGATGCCCCACACATAGCACTTTTCCCCAGCCTTCCTCATTTTCCTGGTGAAAGATCAGTCTCAGCAGAATTAGAGAAGCAAGGGTATGTGAAAGAACAAACATAAAATGAATGCTTTGCAGGAATTGGCTTCTCTGTCTCTTCGTCCTTAAAAAAAGAAGTGCTTTTCTAGCATGACACGGTGCAGAATAACCGTTCAGCTTTCTATTTTAGAACAAATTTGTCTTACATGTCCATGGCAGAAAGTTAAACTCAACAAAGGGCTGCTCAGCACTTCCTCTTCATTGACATGCTGTATCCTCCCATTCCAGTTTGGGGAGAATTTTAGTCCAGCTAAGGAAAGCTTGTGGCCAAGGGCTTGACACAGCAGCTCCCCAGGCATGGACATCTTCCACTAGACCAGGTTGCTCCAAGCCAAGTCCAAACTGGCCTTGAACAGTTCCAGGGATGGGGCATCCACAGCTTCTCTGGGCAACCTGTGCAAGTGCCTCATCACCCTCATAGTGAAGAATTTCTTCTTAGTATCTCATCTAAACCAGCCTTCTGTCAGCATGAAGCCCTTACCCCTTATCCTGTCCCTACACGCCCTGTAAAAAGTCCCTCTCAAGTTCTATTGCAGGCCAGGCCATAGACAGTTTCGTTGATTACCAGGACTTGAAATTCATTTAAAAACAGGGCACAGAAAAATAGAAGAGTTGATTACAAACCAGGATCACATTCCAGAAAAAAGGTGTCAGAGTTTGATCATTTGTCTTCATTCCACATGGGAGGAAAAATTGGTATCTTTACAAGTTTGTTACAAATGATTAAGAGAATCACTTTTAAAGGTAAGAGGAAACTGTAAAAGACTGGTCCGTCAAAGCAATGGGAACAGGCCAGCAGCAGCAACTGGTTTTGTAACGCTAACAATCAATCAGAAGAAATCCAGCCTCTCCTGGGAGAAATTTGTCTCAAAAAGGAAATAACAAATGAGAGAACTGGAGTCAAAATACCAGTAAGGAAGAACAGATGCTGCCACAGCAAGACTGAAACAGTCTAGCTCCTTGTAAGCCCTGTTTGTTGCTTCCCCAGTGCTCTGTTTCCATATCTGTATAATTTATTCCAAAGCAAATTTATTATTTTAAAGACTCTGTGGAGAAGGCGGAGAAGGATGTGTGTGTGCTAAGGGACACAGTGCTGGCTATTTCTTGTTCTTCCATGCTATTGTCAAAGGCTTTGCCTAGTCTGGGATTTAGCAAGACTCTTAATTAATGGCTTCCAATGGTACATCCACACTGGAAAGACTTCTCTCATTAGCTAATTAGTCTATTGTCTTAATTAGGCAAGTCAGTTTTACTTCCTCATTGCCTTGCATGGGAAACCCTGGTTTTTCCACCTAGGTTTTCCCTTAAGTCAGTTCCCAGCTTCTCTGTCCTGACTTGCTTTTTGGAAGGACTTAGAGCAAGGTGGTGGCAGACAGCATCGCGTCACCTTTCCATGCAAGTCTAGACCAGGCAGGGAATGTTTTGTTCACTGCAGCTGTTCTCCTGAAAACAGGGCCCTCTGGAGTCCCTGGCAAGATCTTGGGTCATTAGGAACTGGCTCATCAGCATCTGTCAGGAACAAGAGTGCATTGCCTTACAAATTCTCTGTTTTCCTATGAGGATAACACCAGTGCCAGTGAGGTTGGAATGAGATGATCTTTAAAAACCCTTCCAAAACAAACCATTCTCTAATTCTATCCCTGAAGGACCAGAAGACTAGTACATGTGCCAAGATGTTCAATCCTCCTAACCTAGGTGAGAAGTGACCTGAAGTCAGGCACCTTCCAGCAGCCTGGGTTTGTTGAACTGCTCTGGGCCCCAATATATCTCAGCAAGGAATGCAAGTTGATCATCTGCAGGAGCTGCAAACTTGTACCTTGTCAGGGACAGCAGAGCCGTGACTCCTGCTGCTCCTCCTTGCTCTGACTGCTGGCCATGGTAGTAGCTCTCAACAGACAGAGCTGCCTGTTCCAAGGCAGGGATTCCAACAGCCTCCCACCAGAAGTATCCACCCTGTTTCCATCACACATGCCCCTCCTTCTCCCATCACACCTATGTTTTTCTGCAAGTCCTCACACCACACTTCTGTCTTCCCTACAGAAACTCCCACAGGTGAGCATGGCATAGGCAGAGTTTGCAATCCATACTGTAATGTCTGACCATTTTGGTGCCTATCAGCTACATCTACTCTTAAAGTGTTTTGTCAGCAAGCTTTCCACTTAGTCCAATTAATTTTGACTAATCAGTTTTGATTAGGAGAAAGACTGTTTAAGACACAAGCCATAAAGGCGGAGCTCACTGCTGACTTAATGCTCACATCTTAGGTACAATAGAAAGTATTTTTTTCATTTCTGCTCTTCCCTTGAAAAAGCCAAGATATAATCTCTGCCTTGACAACGTGTACTTCTATATAAAGGCATCAGTATACTTTATTCTAGCTTAATTTCTCCCTGAAAAGCAGAGCACTGAAAACTACAGAGATGCTGCCGATATTTTTGGAAAGGCCAGAAAGAAAATAGGCAGAAACAGTGATGAAAAGCAAAGGACAGCTAACTCTTCAAATCATCTTCATTTTGGGACACCTCTCCTATGGAGGAAAGGCTGAGAAAGTTGGGCATGTTCAGTCTGGAGAAGGTTCCAGGGAGACCTTATAGCGCCTTCCAGTACCTAAAGAGGTCTATAAGAAAGATGGGGACAGACTTTTTAGCAAGGGCTGTTGCACTAGGGCCAAGGGGCAATGGTTTGAAACTAAAAGATGGTAGATTTAGATCAAATATTAGGATCAAGTTTTTTACAATGAGGATGGTGAGGCACTGGCTCAGGTTGCCCAGAGAGGTGGTAGGTGCCCCATTCCTGCAACGTTCAAGGCCAGATCAGACAGGGCTCTGAGTGACCTGATCTAATTGTAAATGTCCCTGCTCTGTGAAAGAGGGTTGGACCAGATGACCTTTAACTGTCCCTTCCAATCTAAACCATTCTGTGATCCTATGATCTTCGCTGCTGCTTTTTGTTGAGGTGCTGAGATCATACTGACCATTTGTAAATAAGCTAATGGTGCCAAACTCAGAAAAGACAGGTATTTTCAGTCAGATGTTAACAGATACTGCCAGCGTGAACATGATCTGTCTTCCACCAGGAGTCAGAAGAGCGGAGGTGAGAGGGAGCTTGAGAGAATAGCAGGAATACTAACTTTGGCAGCTCCAGACTACTCCAAATGCTCCTGGAACCCTCTTCCAGGAATATTCTATGTTGTCATGCCTTGCTTTCAATCTCTGTACTAGGAATTGGAAAGGGTGTTTACTACACTTCAGGTAAAGCTAATGCACCTTTATGCCCACATCTTCATGGTGCCATTGGCCAAACTCTTCCTGAATTTCAGCTCTGACCTCCTCCCTGAACACACAGAGAAGCCACAGGCCTGTCCTGGGGGTGCTGTAAGGCTAGGCTACTTCACTTGGCTGGGCAAACAGTCACAGGGGCTGGGGTTTGCTGTTATTTTGGCTGGCTCATGTCAGTTCTGCAGAGAAGGCATCAGGCCAGTGTTGAGAGATCTCCACCATCCTCCCAGTACTCCACAACTGAGACAATGTTCAGCAAGTTCCAGAGCATCTCAAAGATGAGGAGGGAGGACCTTGACATGTAGAGACTGAAGAACTGTCTCTATAGGTACAGAGGCTGAAGAACAAACTCAGCTGGCAAAGGTGCAGTAGTAGAGGAAGACTGCCCAGCCATTCAGCCCTGCTTCTGCTCCCCGCGTCGCTTTTGACAGTGCCAACACAGAGATATGGCCCAGAAAACTTCAGGGAAAAGCTGAAGGTAGGGAATGACACAAGGCACAGCCCTTGTCCTCAGACAGCACGGGGCCAGGCTAATGACACAGACTATTGTTCTCCCATTCTGTTTAAAAAAGCAATGACTTGCATGGATGTTGGCTTTGGAGTACGTGCTTGGCAACGCCAGCAGATAAACAGAAAGGATTTCCATGGAATACCATTTCTGAAAGAAATACATTTAAGTTATTTTTGAAATATTATTAAGTCCAGTAGTGAATATTTTGAATGTGGTATAATCCATTTTCCTAGAAACCAGCCAAGAAAAACCGACAGCAGCACAAGGGAAGTACCACCATGCTGCCATCCCTGTCTCACTGTTCCCTCAGGGACACGAGCAGGAGCCTCACACACCTCCCCCGACATCCCCAAACCTTCCCTCCTCCATCAGTGTGTCTCAAAAACACAGTTCCCATCAGCTCTTCCCTCACCAGCACACAGGCAAGCCTGGATCCTTCCTGCTGATCCCGATCCTGCTGTCCTATGAGCTAGGGACCCTCCATCAGCCCACATAAGCCCCAAAGCTGAGTGCTGACAAATGCATTGGGAGGGCCAATGCAAACCCCTAAAAAGGCTGGGCAGGGGCATTTCAGCAGCCTGCAGGTGGGGCTGAGGGCCAAAGAAGTGGGACAGTGAGATCTGGATGGCTCTTGCCATTGAAACTGGCCAGCACATGCAAGCAGGAGACAAGTGGGTGGATTGGGTGGGTGCAGAAGAGCCAGCCCTGAGCACAGATCATCATCTCCCGGTCTCCAGTAGTTCTACCCTAAAAAGCAGAGCCCAAATCCATTCCCAGGAACCAGGACTCCAATCTTCTACTCCCTCTTATCTTCTCTACCTGCTGTTCACTGCACAAACCCTCCTATGCCACGTTTGTATGCAAGTCCAGGGATAGCTTAAGCTGCGGTGACTGTCTAAAGGAATAGGGTCTCGTCACCCTGCAGCACATAGAAGAGAAATTTAGTTACTCTGCACAAGTCATTGGAAAATCCTGGACCACCTGGAGAACATCTCCTTTTCCTAAATCGCTCCTTCTGAATCTCCTCACAAGTAGGACAGAGCTAAAGCCACCAGAGGAGCCCTGTGCCCCCATCCTGGCTCATGCAGGCAGCTGTGGGCACACTGGTGAGGCTGCTCCCTCCCACCTGGCTGTCAGGCAGCATTCCCTGGGGCAGCACAGGCCAGGGCTCCATTTCCTAATGCATCCAAATGTAACTCTGCTGTGGATTTCACCCATCCCATTAAGATTCAATTTGATCTATTTTCTAGTGCAATATCTGCAGAAATAAAACTCACAGCTGAGATCTGAAGGCCAGACAACAGACCAAGAGTAAGATGAAATATATTAAACTCCATTTAAGCTACGGCTCATAGAGCCCACGGGAACTGCAGGTTGTGTGCCTGCTCAGCACTACAGGGCTGAGGTTCACTCCCAGAAAACACCAGGGTCTCTTGAGCCCATCACCCTTTCTGCAAAACGTGAATATCTGCAACAGGCAGAGCTGCCAGCTCTCCCCACCTTTCCCCTCGGGATGGGGAAGAGGTGCAGCTCTGTCAGTCTGAGCATCCCACCGCCCACCTTTGGTCGCTTTTGCTGTGCTTGGTACATCCCATCACCACTCCATTAACATTCCCACTTATCCCCCTCCTCCCTCACCCTCTGTGCATCCTCCTGCCCCAGGCCCACAAGCATTGCATCCATGTCAAAGGATAAGCAGGGATTCGGGGCAGGTGGGACTCTGGGCTGCTGGACCTCAGTCCCCTACAGTCACCGCAGCATTTGTCAGCATCACATCTGAAGGTGATGCCGGGGATTGTTCAACAAAGCAAGATCTGAGGTCTCTCAACGTAAGGCACCAAGGGGACAGTCTCAGATGACAAGGACTCACTGGTCCTCATTCCAGCTTTCAGGAATGAGGAGAGTTAACATGAGAAAAGTACACCACAGGTTTCCTTTTGCATCTCCCAGAAAAAGCAGTCCCAT
Source organism: Eulacestoma nigropectus (assembly GCA_013397775.1). NCBI lineage: Eukaryota > Metazoa > Chordata > Aves > Passeriformes > Eulacestoma > Eulacestoma nigropectus. The sequence goes on along the minus strand of VZTE01000369.1, from coordinate 1,785,759 downwards.
CAGACTGGGGCTGCTGGGGACATGACTGCCCCGGGACTGTGGCACAGCCTTCTCCTTGACAAGCAACCCAAAGGACTGTCCTGTTCTCCTCCACTCCTGCTCTCTGCTGTGGGACAGACTTGGAAGGAATTAAACATCCTGCACAGAGAGAGAAAAGCAAACAAAATGCAAACAACAAAATGCAAACAAAATGAAAAAAAAAGAAGAGCATACAAAACCCATCTCTGAATTAATTTCCATTTTATTTAGAAGCCATGACATGACAGTTGTCCTTCTAAGCCTTTTAATTAATCACAAGGAACAGTTACTTTGAGCATGTATGCCCACCTTCCCTCTTCCTGAAACACGTTCCAGCTTGTGTTGAAGGACAGTCTGCAAGGTAATTAATTATTTACTATTATCTATGCCAGTACTTGGCTCTCCAGATCCTTCAGGAACATCAAGTCCTGGGGCAGCAATGTTCTTTGGGGCTGAAAAGAAGAAAAGCCTTTGCTAGAGACAGGGAAGGGCAAAGGGCTTGGAAGGATTAAGAAAGGGAGAACGGGAGCTCAGCACTGTGCTGAACATGGCTTGCTCTCTTGTTGCAAGGTCCATAGGGTGGCCCTCTGGGGAGGCAGGGTGTTATTTTACGTGATACAAGACACAAATCTGCCTAATAATAGGATTTTTGTTTCAGTTAATTTGTGGGTAACTGTATAGAGACCTACGTGTGTAACAGAACTTTTGTCAAACACTGCAAAGACAAATATTCCTCAGTTCAGAAATGCCAGAATTACTGTTTCTAGTGGAAACCTGATTCATTCCTCTCAAATCATGTATTTATCACTTGACCACATACCATCTGGCTCCCAAACCACTGGTACACCTGAAGTGCACGCTGAGCACTGCTGACTTACTGAGTGACTAATAGTGCTTCAACCCCATTCCCCAGCCACATATCCATGACTTACAGTGCTGTGTTCAAGTCCTACTCCAAACTGGGGTTTGGGAGTGGTAGGAGCAAAAATTTCTGCTGGGAGTTACACAGAGTTTCACAAAGGGGCTCCTGAGATCCAGCTCTCATAAAAATACTTGAATTTACATAAAGAGTTTTTTCCCCCCCAAAAAAATAGAAAAGAAAAAAAGCAAACCCCAATATCGGTAGCTTTGACCTCACAGAGTTGATGAGATGGAATCCCCTTGGGAACCCCAATGGAGCTGCATGAAGGACCAATTTAGAAATATTTCTGAAGCTACGGCGCTACAAAGCAACTTAGGAGCTGCTCATGCCTGAGTGAGCTGCCTCTTCCTCCGGAGCTCTGGGAGCACAGCATGGGAGCAGCACAGCATGGGGCCACAAATGCCACTCAGAGCAAGACAGTGGCTGAGCCTCCTACTTGGCAGTCCGGACACAGCCCAGGAGTAGCCCAGAGCAGCACTGCTGGAAGGTGGGATATGCCAGGGCCTGGATGGGAACCCAACCTGAACCCTCACCAAAGCAGGAGCAAGTGAAGGTGATGCCATCAGAGACCTGTCCAAATCAGCTTGGCCATGGGGCTGTGCCCGTGGCTCCAACACAGCCCAAGTAAATGCCATGCCTCTGTGTCTCATGGTGCAAGACATCTTCTAGGAAAAGACAGGTCAAGACTGTTCTCCACTTTACACTCCTATTACACTTAGAAGTTCACACTCCACCTTAACCCAAACTGATTTTCTCACAGGTTTCATCCCCCTGTCACTCCCACTTCTCCCACCTCCTGCAGCCAGCGGCCTCACTCCAGCACCCACCTGCACAGTCACAGGAGCAGGGGGCTGCAGCAGAGGGACAGGTCCATCCCTACCTGCACTCCTGCCCTGCTGCTCCCAGAGCCCACCAGCTGCACTCAGGTACACCCCCACAAGAGACCACTTCCAACAACTTCTCTGCACCAGCCCTACAGCCCATGCCCTCGCTGTGCTGAGCCCTAGCCCCAGCCAGGATTCTCCGGAGCAGCCCTAACACTGCAGGTACCATTCCCATGGTTGGTGCCACAGGGAGGAGCACTGGCAGTCAGCTTGATACTGCAAACTCATCACCAACCAGTTGGTGAGTCAGTAACAAAGCTAAAAGCAATCACTAGCATGGATTATCCCCCCCAAGAGCAGAGACATTTGTTAGCAGCTCACCCCTCTGATGTCAGAGGTGCCTATCCCTGCTGAGGGGCAAGGGGATGCTTGGTGCCACCCTTCCACATCAGAGGACCCAGCGGGTGAGGAAGGGGAGACCCTGGAGTGCCAGCAACCTCCTACTGTTTAACCAACACACAGCCTGTTTCCTTCAGCAGAGCCCCCCAGAAAGCCCAGCCACCTGCAGCAGGGCCCCCCTCATTTCAGAGGGCCACGGGCTGGGTACATCAGCAGCACTGGTGGGAGTTTGCTGTAGACAAGTGAATCAGTGGAACAGATGAGCAGCTCCTGAAGCATCTACCCACAATGTACAGCAAGAAGAGATGTAATTTCAGGCTTGTGGCAGATGCTGGAGGGTTTGTGGTGCTAAAAAAAAATTAAAAAAAAAATACATCTCAACACCTACATATAATAGATAGCTTTCTAGGACAAGGAAATCCTGCAGTAGCTGGAAGAAAACCAATCACAGTTCTCAATTACATCTGAGGTAAGGAAACAGAACATGGTCCAAAACAACATCTCCTAAAGGTCAGTTTCACAAAACTAGAAAGAACCAGACATAAAAATAACTGAGAGAAAACACCTAAATATATGTGACAATGCCTATTGGAGGATGTTTAAAGATGCCTTAATAGAGCCCTCTTTCCCACCAAGAAAAGCAACAGTATATTTTAAAAAAATTATTTGGTTTAAAATAAGAATTTTTTAAGACAAGAGCCAAATTTTTTAAAAATTAAATATGTAGCAAATCAAAAATCCACTATAAAATTAGAGCTAGAAATCAACACATTTTATAAAAAAAGCTAAAAGATATTTTAAAAACCTAGAGGCAATAGGTATATCAGGAAAAAAGCAACAATCTATCAATACATTAGGCTTGATGCTAAAAAAGTACAGTGAAAGTACCCTGATACAGAGGATGTAGAAAGTATAAGCATTACTTTTTATCTTTGCAAATAAGGATGACTTCAATCTCAGCTATAGCAAAATTCTCTGAGAAGTGAGTTGGGAAGATCCCCTACACCATCTGCTAACCATCCTTCACATCTGTAACGAGAAAACCTGCACTCAGAGCCTATGAAGGAGCTCACCCAAATTCCTAACATTGACTTTAAAAAAAAAACAAACCAGAAGCACGTCCCAGGCCAGCCAGGAAGTTCCAGAGGTCTTGGAATAATAAATAAAAAACCCTGCTCAAGCAAACAAAAACTTAGCACAGTGCCAGTATTACCAGAGGGCAAATGGCTGACCCGGGAAGTGCAGGCTGGTCACCCTGCCCGTGCTCTCGGCAGGGCAGGGAGCGGCCAGCGCTCAGGGATGAAAACACAACTCCTGTTAGTCAACACAGTTTTCTGGCTGGAGGGCTTGTCAAACGGATCTAGTATTTCTTCTGAGAGTTTGCATTTGGCTGACAAAGGTAACTGTGTTGACATAATACATACAGACTTCTGTGTGACGCCCGACTTTGGCTGGGGTGACAGTTCAAGAACAAAATCCCCCGCGCTATGCAAACAGCCGTGTATAGTCTATATCCAGAGGATTAAAAGCCAGTTGAGCCCAGTGACTTCATTGGAGTTGTACCTGCACTGCCTGCCCCTACAGAGGTTTTGGATCCCCAGAGATGACGTTCCCAAGAAGGAAAAGGGCCTGTGAGGCAGCAGAAATTGCTCTCTGCACACAAAGCTCCAGGCAGCACTGCTGGGAGATGTGGGTTTCCAGGGAATGCATGTTTGGGCTGTGTGTCTGAGTTTGCAGTGAGTTCAGAAGAACTAGAGAAGAGTATTGCCAGAGCCTCTGCCTAGGGAGCAGGCTAACTTATTGAAAAATATTGGCTGGTTTTAGAGCCGATTTTCACACTTGTAAAGCTGGCCAGAGCCAGAATGGAAAGCTGTAAACTCAGCCATGCCAGCAGCCTTTGGCTGGTCCTGATCCCGCACGTGCCACATTATACCCGGCTCACTATCATTGTTTCTTACTCGGGTCCTAATCTGTGCTCAGCACTCCGAGCACCCTCCAGTAACAACACTGGACACATCAACATACATTATACCTTCCCAGATGGAAAGAGAAGTAGTGTGATTTCTCTTGGAAAGTTTTAGAGGCAAGTTCTTGTTCTTCCCAACTCCCCCAGTACCTAGAGCAATAGCAGGATGGTCAGGTTTGTCAAAGTTTTCAGCTGCCAAAGAATTTCACCCCTCCCATAAAGACATACAGATATCTCTCCTGTGAGAGGAACAGGGTTATTCCTCACACCCTTCGCCCTCAATCATGTAACTGCCCTGCACTGTGGACATACAGACCAAAGCCTGGAGCTTTGTTTGAACCTCTGACCACACAAATATCTCCAAGTGTCCAGGCAGCTGGATGTAGGAAAGCCTAACACCAGAAGTTCTCCAGCATGACTGGCTAAACAGTCAGCTGTGGATGTGAACTGTCTACCACAAAGGACATCTGGGGCTTTCAGTGAATCCCAGCTTCCTCTGCCCACAGGCACCACTCACCTCCTTCCCCTTGTTCAGCTCCAGGTAAATGCTGATGTGAGATCCTACCCAACAGTCACACTCTTGTAGCAGTGCTGAAGTAACAAGTGACAAGTACTTCAAGAAAGTCCAGGGGAATGGACCAAAAACCCCACCCTCACAAGAGCCATCACCCACCACAGCTACTGAAGCAGTGCCAGTTACACATCCCAGCCTGAATCCAGCTTACTCTGACAATACAGTTTTAGCTCCAGCTGGATGACTTTGTGTGAGCTTGCTCCAGAAACAGAAGGCTTGGTGCTTCCAGGATTTGGCAAGAGCTGACACAGCCATCACAGGTGCCTTTTTCATTTATTGAACTGGCTTAGGGTATATTTGCACATGAGCAGACAAACTCTTTGTCCAAAGGACTTCAGTTTGGCTGCTGGGCTCCAGATGAGCCCCTCTCATTCACGTGGCTGCTCACATGCCAGGAGGAGCATGAACTGAGCTGAGATCCCTGACTTTTTGTCCTGCGTCCAGGGAGTCTGACAGACTGCTTACTTCCCAACACCGAGAGGTGCAGTATTGTCTGAACACCCTAAACATGTATGATCTTTTCAGCAAAACAAGATGACAACACTTGGATGCAGGTTAGACACTTTACTGAACTTCAGACCATCACCACTGGCCTGATGACCTCACCCTCCCGCTGCAGAATCCCTTCGTGATTTAGCACAGGCATTCCCAGTTTAGGCTGCAACTGAAGGAGGAATAGTGCTCAGGTGAACGAAGCAGGATGGGTCTTGGGTCTTCCCTACCAGTGCTTCAAAGTCTGTCACACTGAACTCCCCACTAGTCACACTCAACTTCTGTGTGCAACAAGAGCCATGTACCCTCAAATCGGGAGGGTTAGCACTGTTTGCACTTGTGTTGACTTTATTTGTACACGCCGACAGCTGTACAGAGAGCAGACAACAGGCTACTGACAAGGACTAAGATCTGGAAAATATCTCCGTGATCACTTTAACACAAAGCTGTTCTTTTTCACTTTCACGGGAGCTTTAACTCACAGGGGAGGCAGTCTTAAAACATGAAATGCATTCAAGTGATCAACGTCTTGCAAGGTAATAAAAGCAGTTAATAGCTTCCAATCTGCTTGCAGCCAGATAAGGAGCTAGTTATCTCAGGGAGAAGGGTTGGGCACTTCTTCCCCAGAACCACTGATTACAAGCTCACAGCATCCACATTTTAAAGCAAAGCTGAAGAGAACAGCAAATACCTTTTCCAACTATACTGCAGTTCTCATAAACCCAATACAGCCTGTCTGTGTACTGTGGGTGCTATGAGCAGCATTTTATGTACCAGTTAAAAAGCAACTCACTATTCGAGGTCACTGCATCCAGCGCCTGCCCAAGCCAATGGCCATTTCTGTGCTTTCTATCATTAATAAATCAATCAAACGTTAGAGGCACTGCAGTGAAATTGTCCCATCAGCCTTATCCATCAGGTACTTTTACTAAACTCTGTTGAGTTACTGCATATTTACAGGAGACTGAGACAGTGAGACATCAGCATCTCAAAATACTTGCAACTTGCACATCATAAACACTAGAGATATTTCATTAAAGCTATAAAAGCTATAAAACTGAAGGTCATTTTATGTCTCTCTCTATAAAAGCAGACAGTGATGTAGTCCTCATACTCTATGGTACAACTTAAGCAGCACTGCACAGACTACTTGAAACTCCTCACAGAGCAACTTAAATCCAGTATTATTTCTCTGTTAAGACTGATATCCAGTACTATTCCTTTCCTAAAATAACAAGACTCTGAAGGAAAGAAATTTACACCCTCAAATAATACATCCTTCTTAAAAACATTTAATAATACCAGCTTAACAATTTTCCTAGATGAATTCATGAGGGATGTCAATACACAAGGCTACAAAGCAGACTTCCAAATTACCCGTGGAAAAAACATGTAAATTCTTCACTCTGCTTTCAGCATGGCAGCTTTACGATGAAAATACTGCAACACTGAAAGGCTGGAACACAAAAGCAAGTGTACAGCGTTGTAATGGACTCGTCTTAAAAACCCGAGCGCTCTTGCTCAGCACCTGACGCGGCACTCGGAGTCGTCCTCACCGGCGCCTCTGCCCCGCTCCTCCCAGCGCGGGTCGGCTGAAGGGACGTGGGTTTTACCTGAGTTGGCTCCTCCGTTTGCAGCTGCTTCTGGGGGATAAAAGTTTCGAAAAGTCGGAGGACAGCAGCAGCAGCAGCGGGACGGGACAGGACGGGACGGGCAGAAAGTGAGCCGGGAACCCGGCGGCAGCCTGGTCACCGGAGAGAAGCGACGGGCGGGCACTGCTCCGGCTCACCGGCAGCTCGGAGCGCTTGGCCGGGGCAGATCGCACCCGGGGCTCCCCGGCGGAGGTGCCCTCACCGCCCCGGTGCGGGGCTGCGGTTGTGCCCCCGCCGCCCCCCGCGGGCTCCTGCCCCGCCAGCAGCGGAGCCGTGCGGGGCCGGGG
>VZTE01000369.1:1750338-1778024 GCA_013397775.1 Eulacestoma nigropectus | reverse complement strand
CGCCCCGCGGGACCGGCGCCCCTCCGGCCTCCGCTGCCGCCGGGATGCTCGCCCGGCTCCCGGCCTCGGGCAGAGGTGCCGGCAGGGAGAGATTACGAGGTGAAGTTTCGCACCTCGAGTCGCTGAAGCCTTTCCCGATGCCGTTGCTTCCCACCGCCCCGAGGCTCCGCTCGCAGCCAGCCACCACGCAAGCAAACCCATCCCCACAGGGGCTTTTACAACCAATTACGCCAGAATAAGACCATTCACTTTCGGTTTAATACTTTTTACCGATTGTAACGTGTGCGCTGCAGAAGCCCCAGCAGTAGTGTAAGCTCAGCAGCCCCCTCGCACGCTTCTCAGCCGCAGGAAAACAGCACTCGGCCGGGATACCCAGCTCCCGCAGCCGGGATACCCAGCTCCCGCAATCGGGATACCCAGCTCCCGCAGCCGGAATACTCGGCTCCCTCAATCAGGATACACACGTCCCGCAGCCCAGGCCCACGTCTGGGGCTTCCAGGCACCTTCTGTGCTTTATTCCACACCAGCACGAGCAAGAAGAGACCAAACCACTGTGGTCAGACTGTGGCTGCAATACCACAACCACGAGCTCTCAGCTTTGTTTTGAAAACAAAATCAGAAAAGAGAAAATTGGGATACTACAGAACCACAGAACGGTTTGTGTTGGAGAGGACCTTAAAGATCACTCAGTTCCAATTCTCCATGCTGTGGGCAGGGACACCTTCAGGAACACCAGGTTGCTCAGAGCCCCATCCAACCTGGCCTGGAACATTTCAAGTGATGAGGCATCCACAGCTGCTCTGGGCAACCTGTGCCAGGGCCTCACCATCCTCAACAGTCAAAAATTTCTCCCTTATATCTAATCTAAACCCACCCTCTGTCAGTTTAAAGCCATTCCTTCTTGTTCTCTCACTCCATGCCCTTTATCTAAAGTCCCTCTCCAGCTCTCTTTTAGCTCCTTTAGTGACTGGAAGGTGCTGTAAGGTGTCCCTAGAACTTTCTCTTCTCCAGGCTGAACAACCCCAGCTCTCTCAGCCTGTCTCCATAGCAGAGGTGCTCAGCACCAGCCATGGGCTGGACAGAGGGCCAGGGCAGGCTGAGGCTGCCCAGCACCACCTCCTCTGGCTTCTGCCCAAAGCCACCCCTCTGTGTGCAGGTCAAAGTGCCCAAGCAAACATTAAGGTTGTGTCACAATCCATCATGAGGGTTTTACAACTGCCTGGTCGAGTGAGTCACTAACAAAGCTAAACGCAAAGGCTTTGATGGCTCATTCCCTGCCAGCGGAGTACAAGCAGCAGCAGGGCACAGCCGAGACCAGCAGCCAACAGGGTCTGCCCTGGCCTGGTGGCCCAGGGTCAGAGCCAGCCCCGCATCTGCATTCAGAACCTTGCTGAGCCAGCCTGCTTTAAATGTCTTTTTACTTTTTCCCCATGAATGGAGAGCACTCCATTTTGAAAAAAAAATGAGGGTTTTAAAGAAAACTATCAAAATCCTGCATTCTTGAATTGTTAAAGACAGCATTTTGGCTTGATATGTAGCTTCTTTTGGCTTCCTTTTGACGCTCTTCACTGAATTCTGCATAGTTTTGCAAATATTTTCTGCGTGTAAACCAAATTTTGTTCACGGACTTCCAGCTGCTCTGTGTTCAGGACCTACCTGCAGACAGGGGCAAGGTCAGCTCTCACGGACATATCCTTTCAGCACCTTTCACCTTCACTCTGCTCTTCTCTGGCAGCTTTTGCACTATTTTTAAGATGCTCTCAGGTGTGTTTCAGCTGTGGAGAACCAGAATGTGACTTCAAAGGACCTGAACTTTACATACGAATGTCTTGGCAAGAGCACCGAAGCTGCCCAAAAAAGATTTTGGCCTCACACTTAAAAATACCTTGCTCACACAGCAGTGAGAGGTAAAGGGGGTATAACATTTCATGAAACTAATGCAACTGGAAAAACATAAAAATGGCTTTTTATCTGGCTACTTTTTTGGCGCATAATTTATACCTGCAAAAAGCAGTCTTTTTCCACAGCCTGGAGTGACTGCCCTAGATGGGAAGGTCTGCAGAGCTCTACCAGGCATGTGTGCTGCATTAGTTGCAGCAACTAATCTCCCGTAAGAAACTTAGAAGAAATTATGATAGATGTAGTGAGCAACTGTTTTCATCAGTGGAGTGATTTAGATGAATGATATTCAGGCTGTTTCCTCCCACCTTCCTGCTAAATGGACTCTTCACTGCTTCAATTAAGACAAGGCGAGCACTCTAGGAAGCAGTGGCAAGGGAAAAAAATGAAGGTAGAGGTATCAATGAGACCTTTTTAATTACACTTTACCAGAACTGCTGACATAAATCACACTGAAATAAGAGTATCCCCAGTGTGTTAGAAGAATTTAGGCTCATTTGATTGTGCGAGGATCTTGAACGTGATCGCTGGAGAAGGCACCTAAATTAGGGTCAGAAACGAGAACCCTTCAGTACCTGAACTACACCAGGGAGAGTATGTACATGCATGCAAACAGGAAGACCAAGCAAAATGTAATCAGTGCAAAATATTCAAGCACCATAAATGCACACTCCTTGTGCAAAAATGTCATAGCTTTGCTAACAGTGAGGCTGAGAGGAGCAGTGCCTGGTGCCCTCCTGCCATGCCCATCACAGCAGCCCTGTGCAGAGCATCTCTCATCCCTCGCTGAGTGTGTCCAGTGGCACAAAACACCCCTGTTTCCCAGCCCTACCTACCAGGGCACACAGCTCAGCAAGAGTTAATCCAGGTATACTGTAATAAATGGAAGCTTACATAATTGAAAAATAGCTGAGGCATTAATCTTCCTTCTCGCTACCTTGAGTCCTCTTTAAAAAGATTATTTTGTCTTCAGAGACAGCTTTAATGCTACTTAATGAATTGCTCATAAATGAGGAATTTTTTCCCCTCCAATACAGGGACGGGCTGACTACTACACTGATTTTGTCACAGAGACAATTAACTTTTGTCAAATATAGAAAGATAATGGCTGTTCTCTACAAATACTACTATACTGAATTTGGCGTATTTAAGGCCAATTTGTCTTGCTGTTTTGACTGAGCATGCTTAGTGACAGTGATATGCCCATTCCCTTTAGCCAGATCTGGGGAACTCCTCATGCTTAGCAAAATAATTAGTGGCTCCCTGGGCACCCCCAGGAACAGGTAGGTTAGCACTGGATCAAGAATGCCAGGTTGGAAATTTCAGAATTCCAACATGAGCTCATTCAAAGGTGTCTTGGTGTCCCACTTCAAAGGAGAGAGGAGACATGAAAAGAAAGGAGAGAGATACAAAATCAGAACCTCAACTTCCACGCTGCCTATCTCAGTTGCGGACAGGGTGCAGGCAAGCCATCTTTGATCTGTAACTCTCTCCTTGCAAAAGCAGGCACCAGGACCACAGGGACCACCAGGACCATGGGGCAGTGGTTTCTTCACTGAAAATAGCTCCCAGTGAGGTGCAAAGGCAATTTTATAGTCATTCCTGACACAGAGGTCCCCAGGCAGTAACACTCAGTTGTTTCCCTTGCCTGTGTCCCACCAAACACCTCCTCTGTTCCCCAGATCCACACACGCAGGGCAAAGATGCTGAATGGAGCTGAACCCCTTTTCTCCCACCACACCAGCCTAGCCAAGTACTTGTATTTATTTCCAGCAAGAACAACATGCAACAAAAGTTGTAATTTCTCAACATGTGGGCATTTTGACTCAGGCAAGGGCCTTTGGGAGACACACATAAGCAGAAGCAGAAATGAGGCTGATAAATCCTTTGCCACGTGGGCTACTTCCACACTCTTTAGCCCCTGCATGGCCGCTCCTGGTGATGGGCAGAGCGGGTTTCCTCTACCCCTGAACAGACCAGGTGAGGGTGTAGAGGTCTCTGCTGCCTCTCATATTGATACCAGCAACCTACGGGTATTGAATGCCACAAGGATGCACTGCTCAGCCAGTGGAGAGCTTCAGCATGTGCCTTTCCAGCCATCTGTTTTATGTGTTTAAGATTCTAATCTAGACCCCGGACAGCGGAGGTTCATTCTTTGGCGCAGTCTAAGACTCATTGAGCTGACAAACACGGCTGAAATAAGTCCTTTAGTCCTGCCATGCATCATGACTATTAGCATAAAAATAAGGGCAAACACCTTTTTCTCCTCCCCTTATCTCAATTCTGCCCTTAAATCCAGCATGTGGCCGGGAGACAGAGTTATTTCCAAACCATTACCAAAGGGGGAATCACCATTATCCACCTGCAGTTCTCTAGCCAAACACACACAGCAGTAGTTACTCTCTCCCAAACTTTTCTCTCGTCCATTTGGACTGTGCAGCTATTTATGCAGAGGCAACACAGCTGTACTGTGCACAGCGTAAGAGAATCCCAGTCCTGGGAAAAACAGCACTGGCGGCCTCAGCAATAAACAGATGAATGCAGCAGCTTGCCCTGAGCTGCCATTGCAGAGGAGATCAACAAACAAGCGGCTCTATTTATGCTGTCGTGCTTGCCTAGAAACTCCAGACGAACTAATAACCTCGTGTTCAGCCACTTCCCCCTTTGTCCCCGGAGCAGCAGCCTGACGCAGCGTGCGCAGCCCGCTTGCCCAGAATGGGCCTTTTTGTTAATCGCTGTGCAAGCCATGGACACAGGCCTGTTCATTCAGCCCAACTGCTTAACGCTGCAAGCTAAATAAAAAGGGAAAGAAGGAAAACTTTTTATTCCTTTCACACCCTGAATATTAAATGACACCATCAATGTTGCCTTGGAATGCAACATAAAACCACTTCCTTTGCTCCAAGATGGGATTTAAGAAGAATGACTTTGAGGCTGACTTGCCTTTTCAAATCTCCCATTTTTTTGCCCATCTCAAACTCGAGGCTGCAACATGAATGAAATCAGAATTAGCCTCATTACAAACAAGCAAGGTGCGGGGCTGACCTAGATTCACTCTGCCTCTCAGAAGGAAGTGACGGCAAAAGTTTAAGACCTGTCATACGGGGCTGTCGGCTGCAGCACATTTAGGTCAAAGTTTGTTGCGATCAAATCATGCTTTCTGAAAAGGCTTTTACTGGTGGGATGATTTGTATGGCAGCGGCTGAATTATGCATGGGATTTGTACAGTCTCTGCTCGCAAATAACTCCAGCCCTTCCGATATGTGCAAAGAAACTCAGGCTCTTCCCTGCAGCATCATCAGTGCCTCGAACCCAGCTCTGCATCCCTGGGGACACGTGCTGGGTTTTGTGGTCGCTCTCACCACCAGCTACATCAGGCAGCATCCCGTGGTGGGCCAGCCTGGAACCAGTCTTGCTGCAGGACTCAAGGTGCTGGGACAGAATGTGGGATTTTTCAGTGACTTTACTGAATCCCACCCAAAAAAAAGCCAAATTAGAGGGCCTGCTCCCAGCAAAGACAGCCTGGTTACTGTGTGGGCTGCTCAGAGAGGATGTTCAGATGACAACTGAGAGGTAGCACGGGACTCTGCCCAGGTGACAATCATGGATGAAGGAAAGGCATGGAAATGATCCAGCTGGTGGAGTTTGTTGTGGGGAAAAAACCCTCAGGGAAGGATTTAATTGATGTATTTAATAGCTAACAAAACCTAAAGAATTAAATGTTTTACTATCCAAGTAAGATACTGCTGCAAATAAAAGCAATGCAAAGAGAGGAAAGCTGGTCCATGACAGACCAGTCCCCCCACCCCATTTGTGTTCAAGATCTGCCTTTGACTCAAGCAGAAGGACCACTCATCCTCCTCACACCATCCCCACGATGCGTGTGCTCAAGGGAGTTTGGGGCAGGCTTTTCCCTTCCACGGAGACCTCTTGGGATGGCAGAAGAAAAAGAGGGGGGAAAAAAGGAGCACTTTATACTTTTTCTCATTGAGATTACTCACCCAGTCCCTTTTTCTACCAGTAGAAACCAAAACCAAACCCATTCCCGCTTCTTACAGGTCTCCTTTCACCGTTCCCTTTCCAGCCCATCCCTTTTGTCCCAACATGCTGTGCACACAAAAATCTCACTGTTCTTACAGTTTCACACATCAGCACCTGCAGGCATGCTGGCTGGGTTGCTCTCAGTTTTCCCAGTGCAGCTCTCACAGCCTCTCTCACCTCACTTTCTCTCCCCTTACTTTCCCCTCCTCCAGCCTGGGGTTCATCCCAGTTAGAGATCAGGTGGAGGAATCAGGCCAAACTTTTGGAAATGTCAGGGTATTACCCAATTCACCACTACCTCTATGTGGAGAAGGGACCTAAGTTTATCCTCTGACTGTGCAGGGGGAACAGTGTGAGATGGAAACTGCTGAGATGCTCTGGGGACTCTCCCCTCCACATTCCCCACCTCCCCACCCCCCATTCGCATTCGGATGCACACCCACCTGCAAACATTCTGCCCACACCACGTCCAAGCTGCTTTTCCAGCCAGGGATGGCACAAGCCATTGCCATTGGCAGTTGCTTTTCTATGATAAGGCTGAAATTTCCATGGTTGTCCTCTGCAAGGAGAGAAACAACTGTCTTAAGAAAGGAGAAAAGTAGCTTTCCCTTTCCCTGAGCAGCCCCTCCTGCAGCCTGGATTGTGACTTGAGCAAACTTCAGGAGCACTTGGCACTAAGCACCTTGCTATGAGGCAGTGGTTTAGGAAGGACAGTGCGACACATTGTACTCCAAATATTGAGCTCTTAATTATGTCCCAAGCAGCACCTCTGCTCCTGCAGTAATGAGGGCTCAGCCACATCCACGGCTGTTAGCGAGATCCTGTTTTACTTCATCCTCATTATGGGAAATAGCCTGCTCTGATCCAGCAGCCATGGAGATGTTTCCTCTCGTGAAGCAGATTGCCTTCCCCTGTCAATTACGAGCAGAGAGCTCGACAGCCCTGTGCAAATTGCTGGGTGAGAGCATAAATAGGAGGACATGAGAACCGATTACTGCCTTGGTGGCAGGCTTGCTTGAAAACACCTGATGGGAAGAGGGAGGTCAAGAGTAACAAAAAGCAGAGAGGTGATGGTGATGGTGGCGGGCACAGCAGTGCTGTGGAGCCAAGAAGGACGTGTGGTACCTACCTGCCCTTGCAGAAGTGCAGCCATCCACAGGGGCAGTGGGGCGGGAGTTAACAGAGGGGCTGCAGCCAGTTGACTCCACAACCAAAGTTTGTTCCCCAGTGAAGAGATCCCCTTTCCTCAGGCTATCCCTTTGGTACATATCAGCGATGTGCAGCCCACAGACGGGAAACTCCATATCCTTTGGGGAAACTGAAATGATTTCCTTCTCTTGCTGTACTCCCACCAAAAGCTCTGGTTTCACTGGACACTCCAGCACACCTGCAAAGCTCTGCAGCATTTCCGAGGGGCGAGCAACCAGGCCTCTGGGCTGAGGTTGCACACAAACCTTTACCCAGTGCACAGCACTGGTGCTCGCACTGCCCACAGCAGCTGCTCTTACCTGAGGAAGCCCAGGGTTAACTTCCATCATAAACAGACTCTTTTCCTGCTAGGTGCCCATTCCAGAGAAGAGGATGAGAAAGTGTGTATGGATTTTAACCAATGGTCTTGGAGATGGCTTGTTCAGCCCTACAAACTGCTCCTGCGCCTGCTTCCCAGCCCTGCTGCCCTGCTGGACCCCTGGAGCCTACCTTTACTCCTTCCTTTGGGCAAGGAGGTGGCAAAGTCTCTTCTGCCTATGGGTTGGCCCAGTGTCAGGGACAATTCAGCAAAGGAACAAGGAACAACTTTCCTGCAGCAAACAGCTGAGTGCCCATCTTGCAAAGATCACTTTGCTCTGCCCTATAATACATCATTGCTCATGAACTTCCACTGGACTTCAACCCACTCCCCATTGCCTGGTCTGATCTTCAGCTGCCCCTGTACCTTCAGCCTTTCACTGTAAGGTCCACACCAACACCCAATTTACGTGTGAAGTATCACTCGTGTTTGGTCTGTCCTGCCCATCTCTTCAATAGCTCCATCCAGAAACCTCCTCTGGGCATCAGCTCTGAACACTTACACCCGTCAGCGTTTTTGTAGGCTTTGCAGGAGGGTATTGATTTCTGCTCATAGAGCAGTTCTGTCTGAAGAAAAGCTATTGCATTTGCCTGGGTGGGCTTTGAAAGTGGGCCTCTCTGTGCCCTGCAGAGCTGTTCTTCACCTTTCCACTCCTGCTGTCCCCACAGACCCACTGAGGTTGCTCACCCGCCTCACCCCAGCCCCTTTGCTTTCCTTCTAGACCTTGCAGGCAGAGCTGCCTGTGATTTATTTCCTTGTATTTAATTCTGCTAAGTCACAGGCACCAGAAATCTGCAGCTGGCAACTCCAGGCTGCTTTCCAGCTTCTCCATCCAGACCTGCCAGCAGACGTTTTCAGTTTTGGTTCTCAGATCTCCACTACAGTCTGGTCTCAAAACAGCGGATCCACCAGCCCTCCAACTGCGCACATTTGACTCCACAGCCTTAAAGCTGCTACAAACGAGCCGCAAATTCCTCCTGCTCCTCAAGAGAAGAGGGTATCCCTCCAGTGCATCTTTCTTTGGCAGAGAGCGGTACCCTTCAGATCTCCTTAGCACAGTTTGGTGCCTGCTTTTCCCCTCCTCCCCAGTTGTAGGCTTGTAAGCAAAGGTAGCTCTCTTCAGATCTGGTGATGTTAAAACTCTTCTTTATCAGTGACTCCACTTACCTCTGCAACAAGGTGAAAACAGTGAATTTCTGCTGCTTTCCTAGAAAATTTAAGTGACACTGAGCTGTAGGAATATCCATCCTCCTGCTGCCTTTCCTTCAGCTCCTCACTCCTGGTTGTGCTCTGCCCTTCCCGCAGGCATTTCTGGGCCCAGGTTTTATTCAGTCACGGAGAAGAAATGAGAGCTGCGGTTCATACCTCATATGAAATTTCATTAAAAGTTGAACTAATAACTTGAGAGAAGAGAGATGGGAAGAAAAATGAAGGATTTTCATGTCTCAAGTTCACCCCACTTTCCTAAAATCTGATTGAAGGAAGCAAATATGGAGATGTTAAGTCAGTTATAAGGTTTAACAGGGTTGTATACACTTAAAATGAAACCCCCAGTAGATGGGATTACCTCCCCCAGTCAGGATTTGTCCCTGCTCCCAACCAGGGACTAAGCGCTCTCCCCAGGCAGAGGGCACTTGAGCCTGGCATGCAATGTGCACGAAGGAGCCTGAAGGAAAAGGCAAGGCTGCTGAAGGAAAGCTGGATGCAAATTAGATCTGTGGTACAGAGAGCTTGAAATTAAATATAAATTCAACTACAGAAAAAGTTGCCAGAGATATTTAGGATTTGTATATGTACATTACCTATATATACATATACACACACGCATATACATTTATAAAGACCAACAAATCCTATCTGTGTTCAACGTGGGCAAGATGTTGCTATAGTAATCTTAATTTTACATTCCTTATATTAAAAAGAAGATTGCAAGTTGTTTGGCACTCAGACTGTCTTTTTGTTATAGCACGTGCTGCATTTAACCCAGTGGGAGTCTGTTCTCTACCTCTTGAAACTATGGAAATAGAAATAACTACTAACAATAATGTCATCATCATTACACGGCAGCCTTGGATTCAGTTTCCTTTAAAAAGGCGGGGAAAGAAGAAAAAGAGGCAGACAGATAAAGAAACAGCCTGTGTGTGTTACCTTTGAATGTAGGTTTGGATATGGACACGTCCTTGAGGACAGGCAGGGACCCAGGGAGCCACACTGGGAGCTGCAGGGGGAACAGGGGAGTCCTGGTTGGGAGCAGGGCAGGAGGAGAGCACCTGCTTCAGACTTCATGTGACACCAGCTGTAAATCAGAAGTGACTCCACCAAAGCCAGGAAAGGCACCAAAGGGGTACCAAAAAGGATAGAAAACCAAGTGTGGTACCTGTGCTGCAAACACGCTGCCTGTGATGAGATGGGGAGCTTCTCCAAAAGCTGGTGTGTCAGCAGGGGCCAGGGGCTCTCTGCCCACACTGAGGGTCTCTGCCTGTAAGTGGGGAACTAAACCAAAATTCAATCACCTCTCCCAAACCAGCCTCCCTCTCTGGCAGGAGCCCTGCGGGTTGGAGGGTGGCAAGGGGCACCCAGTAGGAATGGGGCTGCACCCCCAGCAGCTGCACACAGTCACATGGCCAGCCTCAAGGCCACCCCCCAACGCCTCTGCCCCACAGCAGCTAACCCCTACCTTGGTCCCCTTCTGCGAGGGGCTGGGGGCTACAGCCTCCAAAATCTGGAGGCCCAAGCCCTCCTGGGGAAGAGGACAGACAACATTTTTCTCCCTGGATTTGCTGGAGCTTCAGGTGGTACCAGACCTGGGGAGGTGTGAGGTTGGGGATCCTTGCAGCCCATGGGCACATCCTGTGCTCTGCAGAGACAAGCGCTGACTTCCAACATCCTCATCTGACATCAGCTCCCGGGAGTGTTTGTTTTCTCCAGATTGATGGTGTTTACAACTCCAGGCATCTTCTCAGTCATCTGTGATCTCTGGCCGTGAGCGGGTCTCTTTGGGACACTGAGTGACAAGTGTTGTTACAGTGCCAAGGAGATGGGACTCTCAACTGCCTGTGACAGGCAGATCGCTGTGAAATTATGATTTATCTGGAGTTAGATTAAGTTATGTCTCTCTTTCCTGCCTGCCCTGGCAGTGGCTACATACAGGTATGCTGTATTTCTTCCTCTAAACAGGAGAACGCAGGGCCATTTACCAGCAGCTAGAGATCAGAAGGTGCGCAAATGTAAACTCCAGGACAAAGCTCGTCTGAGCGCATTTGAGGGACGGAGCTGACAAGTGACAAACGGCCAGAGCTGAGTTCGCTCTATTTTGGCTTACGCCATTGCTTGGGGAAATACAGGAAGGGAAAACAGGTGAATTATTGTCACCTCCAGACTTAAACAAATGGAAGCTTCAAACAAAATTGCATTGCTTAGACGTTTAGAGGGGGAAATATTTACCTCGCGTGCAGAAATAAATGTTAAAGTTTATGAGTCACATAAAGCCTTTTTATGCTGAAAATCCCTTCTGGATGAGAATGGGGATATTTCTCATTGTGATCTTGATCCATCCAATTTATTTGTGGATCAAAAGGATCAGTGAGGGCCTTATTCTCCAGAAGATCTGGCAATAGGAAAAGTTCTTCCAGTGGGGGCTGGATGCCCACCTGTTTCTCCCCATGCTGACCCACACAGGTACCTTTCCCCACCCAGACAGGTCCTATCGCCCCTGGCAGGAGAGGCTCCGGTTGCCTCTTTGCACTGAGGGGTTTTGGCTGCAATAACAGGTCTGCTCTGTCATGTGGTTCCTCCCCAGGGCCAGGGGACCGAGTGGGGTTCCTCCAAAACCCCCTGTTCACAGGCAAAACCAGGCTTTGGAGGAACACAAGGAGCAGAGCAAGGTGGAACGCAGGAACAGGCAGGCTAGGCAGGAGGAGGGTGCTCTCGCTCGCTCTCTCTCGCTTCTTGCAGCCCTGAGCACCCACCTTGCTAGGACACAGGATGCCAAACACTGGCATCCATTCCTCTTCCCTTAGCATGTGAGAGGGAGGTGTGTGTGCACCAGTGCATGGAATAATGGATGAGACACAGAGGGGCAACTCCAGCCTACAGGTGCACTGTTCCCAAGCTGCTGGCACCACATCCCAGGGAGACAGACAGCAGCAGATCCTGGGAGAGGCAAAGGCAGAAAAAACTCATTCATATGCAAAGGGTTTAGATCTTGAGGAGACTGGCAGTGAGCTCATGCAGCACAGAATGAGCCTGCCCAGAGTTCTCTGCCTTTTGGAAAAAGACATTGCTACTGTAGGAGCCTCAGGCCTTGTGGAAAAACCACCATTTCCTTCATTGGTGATGATTTATTTGGGAAGAAGCCTCATTTTTCACTGATCGTATTAGAAGCACAGAATGGATTACAGCATGGAGTAACCCTGATAGCTGAGAAATTCAGTGTATGCAAATGTGAGCCTTAAACGGCTCTTTCTGTGAAAGACTGCCTGTAGCTGGGATGTGCTGGAGATGTGGCACCAATGATGGGCTGGTATTTAAAAGCAGAGGCTCTGCCACAAGGTACAACACAAGGTCTACTGACATCTACAAATGCAGCTGCTCCCTGTGAGCAGAACTTGCATCTCTGCTCTGCAAACCTGCTCCTTTTGCTGCACAACCCTGTGCCCTTCAGGATGCCTGGTACACAAGCACACGTGCACCAAAAGACTGCTAAAAACAAACCACTAAGAGATCTGCAGCATCCACGAGCTCTCAAGGCCACCCATACTGTTCCCTTATACCTAAATTGCACCCCAAGAGTGGCCAAGAGGCAGCACCAAGGGCCTAGGGTTGTATAGTCCTCTGTCACCTCCTCCAGCCCCTCAGAGCTCAGGCATTAGAGGGGAACAAGTTCAGGTGTGAAGAGAGATGAGGTGAAACTTGTGTTTTGCCTGGACTGATGCTGCCCTTTGCCTGGGTCACCTGGTGCATCCTCCCTTGGTTATCCCTTGTGGACCCAGGCTGGACCCACCACCTCCAAGCAGCACAGGGATGCTGTGCAGTGTGTGGCAGCTGCCTGAAGATGGCAAGCCAGCACTGCAGTTTATAATACATGCAAATAACCCTGCTGGAGGAAGAAGGGGGCTCCCTACAAATAAGAGGACTATATTTTCTTGGCAGCCCATGTAATGCCAGAGCAGAATTTAAATTGCGGTGTTTATCAAACAAGTCTGAGCCTTTTTTCCTTTCCTCTTCTTTGTTAAATGCTGCCCGTCTTGCAGAATTTTGAGCAGGACTCCTGGTACTGCATCAGTCCTCAAGCCCAAATGCAAAGTCTGAGGAAGAAATTGCAATGCATCCTTTGGCACCAGGGAGCCATAGAGCTGGTGTGTGCATGCAATAATTTATCCTAAGCCTTCTAGTGGCATTTTATGTCTTTTTGCTGTAGTGCTATTACAGCTTTGATTACTCCATTTTTATGTTTGTCAGCACAGCATATGGGCAAGATAATTTGTATTCAAAGTATTAAACTGGTAATGTAAATTATTAAAGACCCAATTCATAAATGCATTACACACCATATGCAGATTCCTTCCCCTTAAGTCTCCCCTTCTCCTTCTCCTCCCCATTTTGCAGACCTGGCTTCACACAGCTGGAGCAGGAGCAGGACCACTGCCAGCTCCCACCCCAAGGGCACCAGGTTCATCAGGTGAAGTAAGTGTCATGTGAGGACCCAGCCTCTTCCTTCTCCTGCTGCCCCCTGCACAACTCATTCATCCCCAGGCGCCTGTTGCCCACCAGCTCATCTCATTTTGGCACCTCCAAAGACAAGAGAAGAAGCCGTTTCCCATTTTTACCCCAACCCCTGTTTGCAGCAGAGTACCCTCCAGAGTATGTACATCTCCCAGCGCAGCCATTGCAAGGAGGTGTTGGAGTGGGCACAGGAGGAGGAGAAGACAACCGCTGTGGCAGTCCCATCTCATGCCAATCTCCAGTTCCACACATGCAGGACAATGGTAACTTGGCTCTGGTTTTGTGGCAGGGGCTGCTGCACCTGTGGCAAGCACCCAGCCTCATGGGCAACAGGTCACCTCTGCCCATGCCTGGCCCCAACAGGATTCCAGCAGCTGCTCAGAAGGGCTGGGGGCAGTGAAACCCACCAATCCTGCATGGAAATTGGGCTGTTCAGCTGTAACTCCTCCGATAGCAGGCATCTCCTTTCAATAGCTGTTTACCAGACCATACACAGCGCCATTGTGTTGAGCAGATGCCGTCTTCTGTTTTTCTCATTACCAAGATTTACTGTCTTATAAGCTTATTATTGACTGAGGCTTTAGGCTTCCTTCAGGGCTGAGGCCGAGGGAAACGCAAACTCCCAGCACTCGTTTGCAGGAGCATCCCTCACGGAACCTGGGGAACTGACACGGGGCTTGGGGCTGCCTCCTCCAAACCAGGACTCCTCCACCTCACAGCAAAGGCTTTGACAGCCCAGAAGACTATCAGGGAGCTGCAGGGTGCCCTGTCCCTGCCCTCGGGACTCCCAAAGCCCCTGGGCAGCCCCTCAGGCTCTGCCCCTGGTATGGAGCAGTTTCAACACTTTGTGCTGCCAGAACTTTTGAAAAGTTACATTAAAGTGGAGGAAGAATTGGGACTGTGATGCTTAACTGCATTTAACCTGTGTAAAATTAGGCAGGTCTCCTAACTTAGAGTCCCCCACCCCCAGCACACAAAAAACCTTTCTGGCCCTGCTTTTCAGGCAAAATACATGCCTCCTCCCACCCTGGGACAAAAAGGAGTATTTTGAATCCAGCTTTCCAGAGGTTTGGCTTCCAGGGTGCCCACGGGTGACCACAGCAGTGTTGTTCCACTTCTCTAGACCTCTATTTCCCCAGCCAAAAGGTGCTGCTGGGCACAGACCAAGAGGCAGGATCCCTGGTACACTGGCCCTAGCAAAGGAGCTGGTTTACCTGTGTGCCAAGAAATTGCCCTCAGCAGCAGCTCCCTAAGCTTCTACCCAGAGAAAACATACAACAACGTTTCAAACCACGTAGGGCACAGAAGTACACAAAAAGTCAAAATGCTGCCAGCGCCCACTGGGACTCAGCTCTGCTCCCCCAAGCAAAATTTAAAAAGCAGTTTTGCCGGGAAAAGACAAGAAAACAAGGCAGCACGGCAGGAGCCAGCGGCCATTGGTGCTGTACCCAGAGCCCCACGGGTCAGATTAGTGTGTGTGTAGCTGACAGGTAAAACAAGAACACCCCCCACAAATTCCGAATTTTGCAGGGCTTTCACACAACCTGGCCACATATTGCTGAGTCAGCACTTTCAGCGGCCCTGCCGCACGGCTGCACCCGGCTCATTCCTCAGTCCTGCTTTAATTCCCTGGGACACCGTGTCCAGCAGCGATGGCTCTGCCAGAAACGGAGTAGGGTGGGAATTACACCGCTGCCCTGAACAAGGCACCTCCCAGTGCCGGCTGGCTCAGCGCGATGCTTCCCACCTGCGGCAGGCGGAGCGCTCCGGCAGCAGCGGGCAGCGCTGGGAGCCCCGCGGGGCTCCAGCTGTGCACAGCCACGGCTGCCCACCTTACAGCTGTGGCCAAAACTGAAGCTGCCAAGGCAGGGTATCCAGGAAAAGGATGGAAACATGAGCAAAGCGCTGGAGATGGAGGAGCAGAAAGGGAGCACATGCGGAGAGGCTGGGAATGAAATTACTTTTTGGAAAAAAAACCAAACCAAACCACTATTCAGCTATTTCTGTTCACAACATATTTGTAATTCCTTCTCTAACACTGTGTCTTCAAAAAAGCAGAAGGATTTTTCAACTCCTATTTCATCACCAAATGAAGAAGACCCTGCTCCACCCGCACTCTGAGGACCAAGCCACGAGCCTCGTGCCTGCAGGGATGAGGGTGAGGGGCTGGGAGCTGAGAGAGGGGTGGGGCGAGTGGAGCCGGCCCCGGGCAGACAGTGCTCCAGAGCAGATGCTGCTGGTGGCTGAAGCAGCCCTGCACTGTAACAATGGGCTCAGCTTCGGGAGAACTGGGCTCTGCACAGGGGAAGGGCTCAGAAACCCCGAGCTGGGTTTTCTCCTCCTCTCCCATGCATTTGCTTTTCTGTTGGGCTCTGCAGAGCTGCCCCTGCCCAAAATCACAGGGGACACTGTGCAAGCAAGGGCCTGAGCATCTGCTGTGTATCACCAGCCACGGGGATGCGTGAGGTTTCCCCCCAAAACTTCGGAGCAGCAGGCAGAGGTGGGGCATGCAAACAGTGCCATCAGAGCAGAGCGTGTCCCTCCAGCGTCAGAGGGGGAGGTTGAACGCACAGAGCTCTGCTGGGGAGGGCGGGGTCCTCCACAAATAACAACAGTAATTGTTATTTTGGAATATATCCACAGAGAGCCACCGTGATCCCAGCGTGCTGTTCATTTTCGGCTATAACCCACATTATGAAGACACAACCCACCCCAGCAGACGAGCTAAACAGCAGGCTTCCAGATGTCCACCCGCTCGCCCATCTCAGACTCCTAATCCCCTACTTTGTCTGAGCTCTAGCTCATTTCTGATGCATTCAGATTATCCAGCGAGCATAACTGCTAGTGAACATCTGAATATTTCCCCCTCCATCTCACATTTCACCTTGGAGGAGACGCACTCCACAGAGCCCAGGCCCTTCTTTATCAAGCCAATTAGTGCAACACAAAAGCAGTGAATAGGACCAGCAAAGCTCAATGGCCTGTAAAATCCCCAATATTTCAAGACGGGCTGAGGCCAAATATGACTGTTTTTTTTAAAAAAAAGGGAAAGCCTAGGGTGAGTAAACCAGAGTGCTGGCCTTTCCAAACACATTAAAAAGAAAAGTCAGCAAATCCGTCCAACGTACGAGGCAGTTCATGGATCATAAAGAAAAGTTTACAAACAGAGCGGCTATAACTCCTTCTATAACATTGGAGGACCCAAGTTTGCAAGGAACAAAAGGAAATGATTAACAGGGGAAATATGCATGGTACAAAAAGACTTTTTAGTCCAAAAAGGGATGTCCATATTTAGAAACACTTGATTCCTGTTGTCAGGGCCCTGCTTTTCCTGAATGTGTTTCTCTCGTGAAAGAAAGAAGTCACAAAGGGAGTTTGTCTGCAGCCATATCACATGAACACAGGGCACCACTGATTCTTCTCCAGGATTCAGGGAAAAATGCAAAGGATTCCAGAGCAAGTAAATAAAAAAATAAAAATAATCATGTCCATATTTAGGAGAAGGCTTCTAGGAAACCAGCAGCTCCTCCGGCAGGATCCCTTCTCCCACCAAGGGTACCCTAAGCCCTTGTCAGGGTGGGCTGCCCAAGCACCCATGACAAGAGGGTGGCTCTCGCTCCCCTGAGGCTGCGGGGCTGCTGGCAATCCTGCTCCAGATCACAGGGATCTGCAGCTCTGCTCTGGGAGAGGCTCTCGCTACAGGGCTCTGCCACCTGCTCTGGCACAGCCCCACCAACCAAGCACGGCCTGGAAGGGAGTGAATGGAAAAGAGACCCTACCAGAGCACCTCTGATGGACAGGAACCTCATGTTTGGCAGGATGAGAACACATATGAAAGTGCTTCCCACCTACACGTTCACCAACACCTCTCCCCGCAGCAGCCTATTCCTGTCTGTGCCACGAGAAGTGTGCCCAGCAATTTCACTGGCAATAACCACCTCCATGAGAGACCCGAGCACAAACATTTCTGAGACCACCCCTTCCCTTTCATCCACAGTCGCTGCCGAACCTCATGGCACAGGGCCGGCTGTGAAACACAGCACCATATGGTCCCCGGCACACGGAGAGACCCTGTGGGGCTGGACGCCGTCTGCTCAGGACCTGGAGACCCGCATCCCTCAGCTGCCTCCTGCTCCTGATTCCCACTTCCAGCACAACTGTTCAGCCCCACATGGGCCGGCTGGGAGAGCACGCTCCCAGTCAGGAGCAGCTCCTGCACCCCCGGACCCCCTCCCCCTCACCCCGATGCTGCTGTGAGCACAAAAATCTCCGGGAATAGCACCAGTGGGTGTCTGAGCTGGCACACAGCAACAGCCCATGAGAGCTGAAGGTCTTCCCTAAAGCACCCAACTACTGGGAAAACACAGTCCAGGCTGCTCCCGAAACTTAAGTGCAAATCACACCACCTCAAGCAAGCCTTTGGGTCAGATGTGCTGACCACAGCTGCTGTCCTGGACTGAGGGAGAGAGAGGCAGGGAACAGGACGAGAGGGTGGGGCATTCACAGCTTCTTCCTAACTTCTAATCTAAATCTACTCTCTTTAGTTTAAAACCATTTCGTCCTTGTCCTATCACTATCTGCCCATATAAAATGTCACTCTCCCTCTTTTCCATAAGCCCCCTTTAAGTATGGGCAACAGAAAAGTCAAAGGTTTACGTTCTCCCCAAGCAGAGCACTAAAAGGGGACAGGCACATCTGTCCCCTCTTAGCAGAGATGCATAAGGAAGAGTAGAAAATAAACAAGGCCAAGTCCTTCTCTGTTCAAAACCACTGAAAGCCTTTTTCAAGCCACCATCAAGGTTCAAAATACCTGGTCTGGTGGACTTTTTCAGACAGCTCTGGTGGGAATCACCAACAAATGGAACACAAGTGACAGTGAGTAATTAGTCTAACACCAACCTCATCTAGTGGAAGGTGCCCCTGCCTGTGGCAGGGGGGTTTGAATGAGATGACCTTTAAGCTCCCTTCCTACCCAAACAATTCAAAGATTCTATGATTCTGCTTGGTCAGGTTTTATTCCACTTTCAGACAAGTCTTTTGAAGAAAGGGTTTTCTTAAAGAGAGTTTTATTGACATCTTGATCTTTGAGCTTGGTTTGAAAAACCTCTCAGCAGCTTGCAAAAATTAAGTTATTATATGAAGCTACAAAATAAAGCAACAGAAGACCCAGCATGTTTCCTTTTGCTCTCCCCGCGACTGGGTAGAAATCTTGGCCAGGACCTACAGGTAGTAATGCCTTAAACCACTGCAGAAGCCAAGCCTTGGGAAGATCCCCAGTCTGAGCTCTAAAGCTAAAGAGAACAAAACTCAACCAAGATATGTTGCAAGAAAACTGGAAACCAAATTGACCCTGCTTACACCTTTCTCAAGCTTCTTGTACAGGACCATGTATTACTGCTGGCACAGCCAGGTAACACACAGTAAAAGAGCAATCACACAGTCATTAGCAGCAGATGAGGCATTTGTCTCAAGCAATCCCTCAAACCACTTCATCCTGCTACAGGTAGTAATTTTCTAAACTAAATAAAGCAAATTTTAAGCTTCACAAAGAAACAGTTAAAAACACTTACAAGCTATAAGCTCTTGCAACAACAAAGCCAGGCCATGTTTGATTAATATTTCTAAAAAGAGCATTTTTCTAACTTGAAATACCTGAGGGAATTTTACAAGTGGAAGGGCTGGGAATAAAAAGCAACTCTATCACTCACAGCATCCTACCTGCCCCTCTCCTCACACAGGTTTGGCTACAGGGGTGTGTGACACTTGTGCAGAGAGGCTGCTCTGGCTCCCCAGGTGTCCCACAGGGAGCACTGAGCCAGATGAGGTGGCAGGTATGGAGGCAGGGCAGCAGCACTCTGCACTCACGGGCTCAAAAGTCAACCACAAACACCATCAAAACACCCGGACCCACATCAAGGCTGAGTTCCCTGCTGTGGTTTGCCTGGCTGCTGCATTCAGCCAGAGACATGAAGTCAGCCACATCAGGGGACACAGTTACAGGATAGGCATCCCTTTACCACAATTAATGCATTTTCTATCTCAGCAAGACAAATGTTTGCTTTTATGCATCCCAGCCTCCGAAGGTCTCAGCCCCACCACAGCACCAGTTTGCTGCTCCACACAACACTCAGGCTCCCCACTCCTGGGGAGGTTACCTGCCACCCCTGCTCTAGGTTAACATAAAGCCCTGGCTTAGCCACTTCACAGGTGTTTCTGTGAGGCCATGCCACATCCAGGAGCAAGAGGAGGAATTACCACCCAGGATACAGAGCTGTCAGCTCCAGTATGGCTGAGCTGCTTCTTCCTGCCTAATTTAGAGATCCAGGTGCAGGAGGGCACTCAGGGAAGAGCTCTTAGCAGCAGACAACTCCAATCAAGAGCATTAGCACAGGCTAGGAGACGTCCCCCCCATTCACATATTGCTTCAGCACATACAGATCAGACCTACTGGAATGATGAGATGTTTGCAAATGCTTTGAACACAAGTTACCAAATGCTGCCCAAGCAGGGGCAGGCACACACCAGATCCCAGCCTACCAAAAGGGGATGAAGACACCTTGTAGGGCATGAAACCCCCCGTTAGGCATGCTGGTTATTCAGTCCCTTCCCCACTGCAAGCTGACACATTTAGAGAGCAACTGCTTGGTAACAGGGTCCCCAGCACACTTTGTTTGCAGTCCTGCTGTGATTTGCAATTCAGCTTATTGCATTAAAATGTGGTGCAGCCCTAGCAGAAAGAAATAAACATGCCACTTGTCACAGTTCCTCCCATTATCTTTTAGAGGAAAGCAAGCTTGGTTGAACATTCCTAGAGGGGAGTCTGGGGCTTGTCAGAAAGCTCGGCCAGAAACGCACCATCCTGCTCTCACCCCACTGGAAAACATCCCATCTCCTTGTCCAAGCTCCCCAAAACCTGAAGCAGAAGAGGGGTTGCTTGGGAGATGTTCCTTTTCCTATGGAACATCAGCCTGAGAGAGCAGAGGGAAAACAAACTCGAGGTGGCTGCCAGAATTGTGCTGGAGGCTGGAAGTAAAAAGCCATGCACCTGCCAGCACTGAGCCAGAACCAAGAGAAGCCCTTGCACCTTGCTGCTGCCTCTGCAGGGTTTATTAGGAGTGAGTAAAACTACCTAAAAATCAGCTGTTCAAAGGGAGAAGGTATGAGAGATGCTTTGACTGTGCTTGTATCCTCAGTCCCATCCCCAAAGCAGACTCTCCCTGTCCTATGGACCTCCATTAGAGCTGCAGCTCTTTGCTGCTAATTGATTCAATATGCATTTGTACTAGGATTTCTACTTATTTTTATTACAGAAAAATTAACACAACCCTTCCCCACAGATGTGTTAGGTTCCTGACATAGCAGTAGGAAACCATCCTGCAATGTAGTTTTCCTTGTGACAGCTTGTGAGGAGTGACCCCCACACCCATGGTGGGACTCCCCTGATGCAGCCCCTTCCCCCCAGTCTAAGTGCTCAGATTTGGCTCACACCAAATATTTACCATATCCCAAAAGAATTTTGGAATATATAGGCTACAGAGCAGTGGGTCTGTAGCCTCTGACTCTCTGGGTCATGCTAAGACTCACAGGCTCATTTCCACCAGAGGCAGATTCTGCTCTGCACAGAGCAGCTCAGCAGCCTCGTTCACGCCTTTGCCCCCCAGATGGTTTGATTTCAGAGGGATGTGATGCATTTTGGTAGCAACTGTGTTCTCAAGAATATGGACAATCCTGAGTGCAAACCAAACGGCATGAACCACGGGAACTAACCTGCATGACATGGGCCATGGCTGCCTCTGCCCTATATCACCATCAGACACTTTCTCTTGAGCAAAAGTTCTCACCCTCTGACACCTGTTTAGGCATCCAGAGGGACCATCACACGCAGTCAAGCCCTCCTCTGCCTCCTCCCAGCAGCAAGTGGGTTTTAACAGCTGCAGAACCAGCACCATCCCTTTTTCTTAGCCAAGCCCTGGTCCCTCTGCCTGACTTCAGCAGGGACAGGGGCATCAATACATTACATTTTGGAAACACAAGCAATTCTCACAGTCAGCTCTGTCAAATCAAATTCATGCAAGGAAGAGTCTCTTCATCCCTTCCCTCCCTTTCCCCAGTCTATTTTCTTACCCTTCTCTACATATCATGGAGTTAATAAGAGACATATTTACTTTGCCTGGCTTGGGACTAAAGTTGAACTAGAAGTTTGAGTTGTGCGGCAGTGCAAAGCAGAAATGTCTTCTCTGAAACACCACAAGCATTTCAAAGCAGAGAAAAAGAGCTTTTGGAGTGTGTTCTATGAAAATAATGGAGCTGGGTGAAATTAAGCAGTTTCCAATATTTGAGATGACATCTCAGAACACAAAACAGTGCAAGGGAAAATTATGTGTTATTTATATGCATTCACACTATGGCATTTATCAACAGCAGAGTATTCAGGGAGGAAACATCATCACTACATCTGCAGTATCCAAATCTGAGTCCCTGGAGTCCTGCACTAGTGCTGTATTGAACAGCATCCCCAAGGAATGCCATATTTTAGGTGTGCGCAGAGCAGCAAGAGGTAGTGCACTGTAAGGTCCAAGACCTTAATCAAGCTCTGCAACTCAAATAGATTTCCAATACAATCAAGACAAAGAGGTGTCAGCTCTAGTCCTCATTTGCTGATACTATCAATAGGGGCTCAGCTCACTAGCAGTTAATTCAAAGCCAAGCTCGATTTGCACAGCAGTGATCTACACTAAGTCCCATATGTGGCTAAGGGGAGATTTTGCCAACTAGACAATAGAAACAGTATTAGAGCTCCTGAACTGATGCCATCACTTTTTTTTTTTCTGCTCCACCACTTCCCCCTCAAATTTCCACAGGCTGGAATCTCCAGTTGCCTTCTCCCTTGCATCAGAAGACATGTGGAAAGCGTAGCAAATACAGAAGTACCTATTTCTTTTCCAGATGCAGCTTTATTGAGGCTTTTAAAATGCAACTGCCCATAAAATAGGGGCAAATATCACACTTTTTTTTGCTGCATTAAAGATCCTAAAAATTACCATAATTAAGCAACTATAAAAGTATTTCTGAGTGATCCAACTGTCACTTAGCCTTAAAACCAAAAAATGCTACATGCTGCTGTTTCATGAAAGTTTTTTAGCTTGCTCCATTCTGAAAATTCTGCTTTCAGGTTTTAGTCCATCTCAACACTAGATCAGACTGTTTTGCCAAGCTGTTGTTGGTGAGAAGCTGTCATGGTCGTTGAGAAGACAGAGGAAGCCAGAAGTGCTACCCCATTAGGCAACTAAGTAGTTTTAACCACATTCTGAAGTTACTGCCTGTAAGCCTGGACCCCACTAATCTCAAACTTGGCTGAAAAGCACAGGTGGCAGCAGCCCATACCCAGTGTTTGCACCTGTGAGTTACTGTGTCTTCTGAAACCAGGTGAACACAACAGCCCACAGCTTTGACTTGCTGTTAATGCAAGTATCCTCACACCCCCATCTGCTCTCCACCAAGCAAACACCGACTGCTAGAGCCAGCACAGGGAAGGAATTCAGGGATAGCAAGGGGATGCTACAGTTTTCCCAGTTCATGCTGTTTCCATGCTAAGGAAAAACAAGGTTATAGCCACCAGTTAGAGACCAGGTATTACCTTTCTCTTTCAAGTGCAGCAAAACATCCCCAGCTTGGATTTGGAAAAAAGGCAAGACTTCAACACAGCCAGATGGTGACCAGAGGGGAAAGAGACCTGTCGCTCCCCCACCCCTCCTCACAGCCCCCAATTCCTACTGAAACTTGTGTCGTTAGAGAAAGGCCACAGACCAAGTACCTGCACCACGCTCCTACTTCAGCAGGGAGTTAGACTTAGGCGCCTGGCTCCTGCCATGAAACAAGAGGCTAGAAAAAACCACAAGTCTGAAACAGTTTAACACAGGACAAAAAAGGCACATTTTAATATGTACAGCAATGCATTTGGGCTATAAATTTACCCAACACAACTGAAAAAATCCAAACTATGCTTTTATACTTATTCCATGGTGTCAGCCTCATTCCTAGCCACCTACCTTTCTCTGCATCTCTGAATGCTGCTATATACACACACAAACAAACAATTACGTCATGAATGTTCATTTAGGCTCCCAAGTTCAAGTAATAAAGTTCAAACTTGCATAGCATCTTATGCCACTCAGCCATAAACAGTTATGATTGCATATTAGCTGGAGCAGCCATCTCTTTCAATTCAGCCAGTTTTGGCTGGCCACCATTTTTTAAATTTTTTTTTTTTAATCCTTGAGTCAGAATGTTTCCTAAGTCACCAGCCCTGAGGGATGCCACAGACTTCAAAATGAACCTCTTGCTGTTGTTAAGATCCTCTTAAACCAGAAATTTAGAGTGTTGTCAAGAACAGTTTTAAAAATGTAATACTGTTTATTTTGCTTCAAAAACATTTCAGCATTCTAAACATACAAAAAAACCAGAACGTTGCAAATTCGTTTAAGTACAGAGTGTTTTTGAACTTCAGTTGCTGCACTGGCTCTTCACTTAGTTGACGATGAAGAGATGTCTACAGTTTCAGTTTAAAAACTACCGCACTTAACTAAAAAAATCCATACACTTCTCATGCCAGCTGAACCCCCTTCCACAACTAAGAATGGCAGCAGAATGCTATTTCACTATATACAGAAAGACAACTTTAAGCTAAATGGACGCCCACTGTAGTGTAAATAGATCTACCCTCACAGTGCATGCTTTGGGCCATGGCACCCCGGGGAACGTACAGCCTTTCCAAGTAATCACTGCTCCTCTAAGGCATCATAACTCTAAGCATGTACCACAAGAATCTGTCTAGTTTTTACAAACTATAGATATGTACAGTTTATAACCCAGGATTTTCTAGCCAATAACCATATAGTAACACCACCTTACAAATTAAAAAAATGCTTGAAACATTTTTAAATGCTTTGTTACACCAACAGCAAAGTGCACAGAGTTAGGAGAACACTAGAGCGCCTTTTCATTTTAAAAATGTTTGGAAATATGTACAACTTTGATACAGTTTCAGGGTGCTCACTACACCCATGGCCACTTCATGTAAACCAGTTACAATTTCTAGAGCACTTTTAGAAACTACAACGCGATCGGAATCCAATTTTTTTTTTTTTAATTAAGCCTAATAAGGGCAAGAGACACCATCTCAAATAAGAGGTGCTTCATTTATGGTGTTTCCCCTACTCTATGGTATTCACATGGAGACAAGTATTGTACAGTTTTATTCATCATCATCATCTTCATCCTCCTCTTCTTCATCCTCCTCCTCCTCTTCGTCTTCTTCCTCTACCTTTTTCCGAGCAGCTTTGGTTGCTGCTCCCTTTGCGCCATCAAACTTTCCTTTAGACTTGTAGTCTGCAACATCCTGCAAAGTCAAGGGGATGTCTTAATTTGCTCTAAGCAGCAAACACACACAGCATTTGTACAGCAGCGGGCGTTAAGGTAAAGGGACTGGCCTTGCTCAGCTGCACCCGCCAAGGGGACACAGCCAGCATGGGAGAACACAAGTATGCAGACACCTAAGTGTGCTCACGGATCACGGAGGCCTTGAACCCTGCATTCATGGCTATTTCTCTGAGGAGGAGAAGAGAACCCAGCCTCTCAAAGTTTCCTGATAGTGAGACAAAGCTCCTGTAACAGCACAGCAAACCCTTTATGAAGCAACGCAAGCAGCCCCTGCTGCACATCACTGGGGAAAGTTCTCCCTCCTCACTGGAATCTGCCTGTGGATCTCTATCCTGCTCTGCCCCAACCTGTGCAAAGCTCAGCTGTAACTATGCTGGGGCCACCTGAGCTGGGCCTATGTTACAAAAGTACATCAACACAAGAGCTGGTACAGAGGAGGTACGAGCGACAACTCTCCTTACCTTCTCGTACTTCTCCTTCAGTTTAGCTGCCTTATTATTGTAAGGCTGCTTTTCACCATCACTGAGGTTGTTCCACATTTCACCCAGTTTCTTCGCTACATCCCCAATGGATATGCCAGGGTTTGTGGACTTGATCTTGGGGCGAAATTCTGAACAGAAGAGGAAGAAGCCAGACCTTGGGGAGAAACACCAGAGGACAGTCAGCGTTTGCAGCAGCACGCCCAGGTAGCACCCCTGCCTCCATCCCTCACCCACAACATTCACACATGCATGAGCATGCAGAGTAGAAACTTTTTTTTTTTAACTCATAAAATCAAACACGAACTTAAAGGTGTTTTGATTCTACCGAGGCCCAGACCTGCAGCCTTCACTCAATGGTCTTTTTAAATTAAGTGTTCTGTATCCTCTCACCCAGTTTCATCTCAGATACACAAGTCTCACTGTAACTCAGTCACTTCTGTGTCTCCCATCACTAGGAGTTTAAGGGTACCAAGTACTGACAATTCGCGTTAGCGCCCTACAAGCTGCCTTGGAGGTTTACCAGACAGTATCACTACCAATCCTGCTATACAAACACTGTGTCCCCCATCTACCTCCTTCCTGGAAACCCGTGTTACATACAGGGTGTGAAAATGAACCAAAACACTTATGCATTTAATGCCTCAAAGCTACTTACGGTGGTCGTTTCGGGGCATTGGGGTCCTTCTTCTTCTTGCCACCCTTAGCTGGTCCATAGTCCTTCATTTCTCTATCATATCGTACCTTATCAGCCTTTGCCATTTCATCAAATTTAGCCTTTTCCTTGCTTGACATGGTCTAAAAAACCAACACATGAGACAACAAACTTGTGATTACCCAACTGTTCAATAGCTGGCAAACTTTATGTAAACAAGCCAACACATATCAACTCGATATGGGAGTTTCAGTTTTTGTTTGTTTTCTAACTGGACCACCTTGGGGACGAAGGTCCTGTACGGGAAATCACAGCCACCACTGGCATACTCAGCAACAGGGAAGCAACAGGAATGAGACAAGCACAGTCAGAGTCCTCCTCAGGACACACACCTGGAAGGAAGTAGCTGCTGAAGGGCATTGCTTGGGAACAGTAAAAAAGGCTAGACTATAGTGAAAGCACCTAAATGGGCAGATACACAAGGCTAAAACGTTCAGTATTGCTACAGGCTTCAGCAGCACCTGACCAATGGCCAGAACAGCTCACCAAGAACAGCACACACCCCAAAACAGCACCGGCTCCCTTTATGTTCAGACACACACACACATATCATCCTAGCAGATACTGTAAGAAGTTATCCCTTCAGGAAGTCACAAATTAAGGTACCTTCCACCTCTCTGAGCACTTCTTGGAAAACTCTGCAAAGTTGACTGGAACCTCTGGGTTCTTTTTCTTATGTTCCTCACGGCACGTCTGCACAAAGAAGGCATAGGCAGACATCTTGCCCTTGGGCTTCTTCGGATCACCTTTAGCCATGGTGCCTCTGTAGAGAAATGGGAAAACGTAACAAGTGAATGATATATAGATGAACACATACTCCTATGTATGCACACATATATGGTGTGCGTATGTTTATATACATACACCCCCCACCATCTTCTGACATGACGTCCCATCAGTAACATATCCTTTTTTTTCCCCCCACACCCCTTACCATCTCCATTACAGAGACTTAAATTATTCTCCCTTGATACTTGGGTTGCAGACAAGCCAAGAGAAACCAGTCACTGGATTTAGGTGTTACATTAATACATGTTTACATCATGTCCAGAGACTGGAGACAGCCTATTAAATATACATACTTCTGCCTATTAAGCGTTATATATGAACTAATGTAAAATATCTGTTTTAGTTGGCTACCACACTGGGGCTGAAACGGCATGCAGAGCGCCAGGCAGTGACTTATCCCTTCAGGAGCTGGAGCTCACATGTTAGCAGCTGCTGCCCAGGTAAGAAGGCAAGAAAAATTAGTTGCTCCGAAAAAGTGCAATAACCTTTTATATATAAAAAGGACACAAATAAAGGCTGACTACCTTTTATATATAAAAAGGACACAAATAAAGGCTGACTTTAACCATAATAGGACCCGTGAAGCCCTACGAGGTGAGTTGTGCTTGCTCTTGCTCCACCAAGTGACATGTTTGAGGCACAGTGGTCAGCGCAAAGATGCAATCAGCAAGTCACCGAAAGGATGGTGCTAACTTTTGGGCTCTATTTCTTTTCCTGCTTCCGTATTAAATTTTCCGCGCTTAATTAAAAAAAAAAACAAACCATAAGCCCACAACAGTATTTTCTATTTACAGCTTCTCAGTCGCTTGAAAATTTAATTTTTATTAGCACAACGTTAATATTTAATTACGCCCAGTAACCCGCCAGGTGCAGCAGAAGCGGCCGTGAGCCGCCCTGCCCGGCCCGGCCGCTGCCGGGACGCCGCTGCCTCCGCGGGGCGGAAAACCCGCGGTACCAGGGGCCGGGGCGCGGAGCCGGCCCCGCTCCGAAGTTGGGGGCGAGCGGCCCGCAGCGGCCGGTCCAGCCCAGCCCG
>VZTE01000369.1:1712280-1749838 GCA_013397775.1 Eulacestoma nigropectus | reverse complement strand
CCCCGGCCCCTGCCTAGCGCAGCGCTCTCTAACAAAGGCTCCCGTGCAGCCATTACCGCCGCCGCTACGCTCCTCCGCGCTGCCAGAAAAAGAGTGCGGGGAGCCCCGGGGCGGCCCCCCGGCGCCCGTCCGAGGGCACGAGAAGGTGGGGGGAGAGGAGCCGGGGCGAAAGCGAAAGGTTTGAGCCCCCGGCGGGGCGCCGGGAAGGAGATTTTCCTCGCCGTGACCCCCCTCCCTATCCCTGTGCCGCTTACACGTCTTTCTTCCCTTCGCCGGGGCTCTCCAGCGCCAGCCATATTAATGCCCACAGCACGGGCGGCGCGGCGCGGGGAAAAGGCGATGCGGGGCCCCGCCGCGGGCGCAGCCCCACCAGAGACACCTTCCCGGACAGGGGAAGAGCGGCAGAGGCAGAAGCGAAGGGATCGGGGGAGTTTGGAGGCGGCGGCGGCGAGAAAAAAACTGCTTGGCCGGGACCGCCGGGCGCAGCGCGCAGGGTTTATCCCTGTCAGATGCTAAAGCGACAGCCATATTAATGCAGAATAAACAGCGGGCACGGCACTGCGCACGGCCGACAACTTTCCCACCGCCGCCAGCCCCACCGAGCCCACCCGGGGAAGGGGGCACATAAAAGCCGAGGGCGCCGCGCGTTTTGCCGTGCGACATTAGGAGGCGGCAGAGAAAAATCCCTGCCCATGCGGGGGAGAAGAGGAGTTAGTCCCGGTGTAGTTGCTGCCCCAGCCATATTACTCTCAGCGGCACGGGAGCCCGGCGCGGAGCTACGGGGCTGCACCGGGGGCAGGTGGCCCCTCGGCGGCGGGGGGAGCTCCCGGCGGGGCAGGGCAAAAGGACGGGGGGCAAACGCTGCGCCTCGCCCGCTGCCCACCGCCCCGCCAGCTGCGCACAGCATCTGCCCCGGCACCACCGATCCCCGCGAGAGGAGGGAAACAAAGTTTTGGGTGAATTTCCCGATTTTTTTCTAATTAAAAAAAAAAAAAAATTAAAAACTCGGAGGAACGAATAATTTAAGTAGTTGTCTAGGTGACTTAAATAAGTTGTGTGCCAGTTAATACATTCAGCTCTCTCCTTTTATCATAGAAGGTGGCACTTCTTTTGTGTCTATTGGGCATTAAAGCCGTGCAAAGAACTAGGCTGACACATCAGAGTGTGCACAGCTGAGCATCAAATGTGTTGATCAGATAATATCATTTACAAGCACCGTGCGATAGCCCAGGTAACAGCACCAGGGCCACTTGCAAACAGAATAAGGTACCCTAAATACGCCATGGAGATAAATGACCAGGCAATTTTTTAAACCTACGTATAAAGTAGATTATTTATGAAGGTAAAGAAAAAAAGAGGAAGAGGTAGAGCTTTTTGACATTTTCCCTTTCTCCTTTCTGCTCCAATCCCCCAACCCACAATCATCTGTACCTGTCATTCATTGACTCCTGAGGAGTCAGGAAGATGAAAGTGTGATAAAATAGTGGACCTGCTATCACTCTCTGCTTTGTGTTAGCATGGTTNGGGGGGCTCCGGCACCGCCGGCCCCGCTGCCAACCCCGCGGAGCCACGGGGGCGAGGGCAGCCCCGGCAGCATCCCGGGGGGGGGCGCGGGCGGGACCCCCCGGCTGACAGTGGGGCCGACAATAGCCCTTTATTGCTGCTTTCTGCCCTAAAGCCGTAAGGGGCGGTTCCAGTTGCAGCGCACTGTTTGCGGAGCCGGCTACTACTGCGCGTAGTGGAACCGAGCCCAAAATAAACTGCTGACAGTCCCAACACACGACGGGTGGAGAAGGAACTACAGAGCAAGAAACTGCGTGTTTGTGTGGGGAGGAACAGAGCTTACCCACTCGTTCATGAAATAAAGAATCCACTTGAGTAACTAGTTCTAACGCACTTCTCCAATTTGTTTGGTATTAACTTTTCAGGATTTGCTTGTTATTAAAGAGGCTGGTTGCATACAAGGAACTCTGTAAGTGTGTCCTGCTGACTGAACCCAGCCCAGTGTGGCTCTAGGGCCACAGGCTCCTTTGGCTCTCTGGAAAGAGCTGTTTCCTATAGGGCAGCCGCCAAATGGTTAAACTGGTATTCGTGGCTGACCACAATTGCTGGTTGGCTCGGAAAAAAGAGCTGTTATTTTTAAGGATGGAGCGGTAAGACTCAGAAACCACCCCATACTGTTATGAGCTGGTCGTAACTGCCACCCTATTATGATAGCCAGAAGAAACAGTTGCCCTCTTTAAGGAACAGATAGTGAAAAGAAGCCTCCACCCTGGGCTGAGCCGCTGTCAGGCAGCAAGGGTTTACCAGATACTGCCCTGTGGAAGCGCTTATGGCTACAACAACATATGGTCACAGGTTGCCTTTGCCGGAAGAGATCAAAACAAAACGACTGATGAGACACAGAAGAGTGCCAACCTCCTGCTGACAGATCCATTGGGAAGCATGCAGAATTTCACCCAGGATTTTAGCCAAAGTCCTGCCTAGATTTCTCCCTTAGGGTACATCTCAGGCAGTCTAGCAAACACCCAAATCCAATTGTTATCCATATGCTTATAGAGACCTTACAGCTGTGTCCTTGGGCTTTTCAAAGCATATATGATAAAATCAGTCTTACTAGCCTCTTGCCCTATTTCTACCTTCTAAAACCAAAAGTATAAAACAAGGGGTTCATTCATAAACATTAATGAGGTTACCTGAGGGACTGTATTCTGTAGCATCATCATAAAATAAGACAAGCAATACTACTGCAGGATAATCTCTTTGTAGCTGACAAACATCCCTCTCACCTATTTTTAGGGATACTTTCAAGTGTTCCAAACTAGTTGAATAATTAAGGCTTTTTTTCTAGGCTCTTGAGTTGCACAATTTTTTATTCTGGAGCACTTTCTTCCTCAAACCACAATGTCACCCTCCAGAGCACACCAAGCAGAGAGCATTACTAAGGGGATGGACAGGCTGTTCAGGAGCTGGCTTAGGAGAGGCAGCTGGCATCGTACACACAGTCCTGCAGTCATCTCCAGAGCATCCCCCCGATTTCTCATCAGCCAAGGGAAACATTCCCTAAGATGCTTGTTCTAGGAAGGCCAGGAAAGTTTTGACAGCTGGCCAAGGGGCAAAGGAGATATTTTGGTAGCTGAGAGACAGCTGGGTTGGAGGTTTTATCCTAGCACTCGCAGCATGCTTTTGAAAGCAGAGCAGGGCTGAGTAGCAAATGGGTGAACATAACCCCCAGAGGGAAAGCTTCTACTCACCCCCAGAACTGCCACTGCTGCAATTCTCCTGCAGTGCCCTCAGCCCCACACATTGCACCTGGCCCCTGAGTCTGGGCCCTTGCCTGCCGTGCACCAAGAAAACAACCCAGAAAGTTGGCTGAGCAAATCCAATCCTTTGCTGCAACCTCTTCCAGGCCATGCAGTCTCCCTTCCTCATGCAGCTCACCTGTCCTCTCCTGGCCCCTCTTGGAGACAAGGCAGCTCACTAACCCAACAAAAAGTAAACAAAGCCCAAAATTCTACCTCCTTTTACACTGCATTAGTTTTCTGCTGGATTAGTGGACTGAACCAGTGTACCAAGGAGTCAGGTGAGTACCAGAGCCAAGGCAAAGAAAGGAGTGTGCAGAAGGATACAGCCAGGAGCAGGAACACTCCCAAGTGTGGGTTTGGTAAATTTTGGGAGTTTTAAGGTTGGGGTTTTTTTTTAATATTACATACTACCATGCATTTAGCTATAGGAAGCATGAGAAGAAAACCACAACTAAAAGAAACTTTAGGGTGCCTGGTTTTTGGCACAGCAGGCAGCAATGTTTGCACTGATGCTAGGGGAGCTCAATACATAGTTCTGTACGTTCTTTTCAGAAAGTCCTGACCTGATCCCCACCAGGCAGGATTTATTTTGCAAACACATGCCACATTTTAAGCAACTTTCAGCTGTATCCTACATCCTACAGCAAGGACCCAGGTCAGGCAGTATCTTGAATATAGGGACTGAGGCCTAAAATGTTGGTCAAGATCCCATAGGAAGCAGACGGCTCCCAATACTTGCATTAGCTTGTTGCTGAGAAGATGGATGGCAAAGACCTGTCCCAGGCAGAGTCACCGAACAATGAAGGCTTCTGGTCCATAGACATGATGTTGGTGCTGTCCAAGAAAGACAAGAGCTACAAACAGCTGAGACCATCCTGTTACCTGCCAAGATGGAGCAGTATCTTCTCTTCCACTGGAGATGATGGAACAGGGAGACAGCTGTGAAAAAATCTGGAGTCACTGAGGACTGCTCCAGAAAATCAATGGACTACACAAATATACTTTAAATTCAGGAAAGTCATCCACAAATGAATTTGCCTTCTTCTACTCCCTGTAATTGCCTGAAGTCTAGAGTAAGTTCACATATTCTTCAGCCAACAGACACATCTCATCTGAACATTAGTGACAGCTTGGTGAGATTGGCCTTCTGACAGCTCTGTCCTTCTCCTGTTGTGCCAGAGGGCCAGCAAATTAAGGCCCACTGCGTACTTAAGCTGTTCAGAAATAAAGGGCTGAAAAGGACCAGAGCCATAACTGAGTGTTGTGGAACACTGATCACTACTGATCAGCTCCACAGCTCATCCAGCCATTCTCACAATGTTCCTCCACCATCTCATTCCCATCGGTGAGACCATGAATGCCTTGGAAGGATCATGGAGGACCACAACTGTGTGTTAAAGATGAGGCCACAAGACCTTTAACAATCTTCCCAGTATGAATCCAGATTGTCTTGATTAGGAAGTTAGCCTGACATTAACTTGTGCCTGAGCTTTTGCTGCTTACACTGCTCAGCACCTGGGATGATTTCAGCTGAAGAGCTGATGTGATGTCCTTACTGGGTTTGTCTAATACTGGTCAGAGCATGCTTTGCTTGTTGTGTTGGATGTCTTCATCATGGGCAGCATCACCTGCTAGCAGCTAGGAAGAGGCTGGTGTGAAGACACACACTGAAATTGTAAAGCATCTCAGTGAATGGGAAGTACACCAGTCACAGAAAAGTTACTTGGGCCTTCGATACAATGATATTCTCAAAATGAGCCATTGTGCTGAAAAGCTTCCCAAACATACACCATAATTTCCAGGAGGAATAAAATTTACCTGGTTCCTATCTTGGAGGGGCAGCTCAAATACACAGTGCATTGTCAAAGCAGTTCCCTTACTGAGGGGCTTCTTGGACTCAGATTTGGCAGCATTACTGGGAATAGCCACATAAGCTCCTCTGGTCTGCAGCATACATGTTTGGATATGTGCTATTTCACCCCATCAGCCTTCATTTTTCAGTGCTGATCCCTGAATTTCCACCTTTTTTATCTGTCAGCTGATGCAGGTATCAGAAAGCCGAGAAAAGTCTTCAGGGGCAAATAGCTGCAATTGGGTACCAATACAGCATCAGTCCATTTGCTCTTTTCCCACCTTTGGAATATGTTGAGCCCATGACTGTGGGGTTAAATCAGAAGCACCCATGCTGTTGTGCTCCTGACCATGGCACTGGGGAGCTTATTCAAGGCAAGGAGAACGGGAGCCTTCAAGAAATCTCACAGGAAAGCTGTCTGCAGTCCTCCTGACATAAGAAGTAATTTTCTGAGGCCTTCTAGGCCACAGAATGCCATGGGTCACAGAAAAAATAGAAGTCTCCCAAGAAGAAACACGCTTGCTGTTCACAGGGTGAGGAGGTTCAGGAAAACACTTGTGATAAACATTCAGCTCTCTCAGGTGTGCAACTTGGTTCCCATGAGATGTTCCTTCAAGCAACCTGGACATCCAACATCAGCACACTAAAGATGGGCTCACAGCCCTGGCAGAAACACCACATCAGGGACATCCCCTCTGTCACGAGGGTTTAGCTACAAGGCAGGTGCCGGCACAAGGCGCCCTCCACCAGCCCCACTCACGGCCCTTCCCGAGGCTGGGACCGCAGCGGAATCAGATGGTTCAGAGACAGCTGAGCTCCCTCTCAGCAGCCTGTGAAACGGTCCTAGCATGGGCACAGCAATCCCAGCACATCATCAGAGGTATGAAACCATCCTGCCCTCAGCCACTCATTCCATTGTGGTCACTGAGCTGCAGTTCCAGCAGGATAATTATAACTGCATTTGGCGCTTCCACTTCTATCTGCATCGCATCTCTTCACAACCCCTACCCACTGGCAAAATTCTCTACTGAAGACTTGACCCGAATGAAAAGGCTGATATAAATACATCCGTAGGGTTCTGCCAGCAATTAGGAGTAAGGATGGGGGGAAATCCCTCCTAGGAATCTAACAAAGCCAGGAAACCTTTTTAAGCAGCACCAGCCTATCAGAGTGACAGAGTTGACATTTAAGGTTGGATGGACAATAGCGACATGAAAAGTGTTAAATGACCTGTTCATCTCACCAGCATATTCATTAGGCTAGTTAGGGGGCTGTTTCAAAAGCCTTCAGTGTGGACCTGGCTTCTCCCACCACTGACCTTCTGTATTAACATGCAATGGAGACGAAGAGGCTCAATTAACCCTTCTCTAACTGGTATAGTCAAAAGCTGATTGCAGAGCTTTCATTTACAAGTCCAAGTTTTTTATTTTATTTTTAAATCAAGAGTTTAACTTTAGTAAAATGAGAAGGAATCCCTCCATCCAAAACCCTCCCTGTCTTACAACACTTGGGATTTCCACACATGGATTTTCTGATGCCCACAGCCTGAGGCTGAATTCCAAGTCCTGTAACTATAATAAAATATTTGTAATTGCTCACTGGGATTTCAGCCAGTTAGAATATTTCCTCTTTAACCTATGAAACAAAAAGAGTTATCTTAAATACATGCTGAAAGTAGAAAATAAAATTAGCAATGGTGTTTAAGGAGCTTGGCAGCATGCAAGTTCAGAGAGACAGAGGTTAATCTGTTCCCAATTCAACTATGAGAAACCTGATGTTCCAACAATTAAAATATTAGTCTAAATGAGCAGGTGACCCCCCAAATTCCCTAATGGGGTGGCACAGCCCGTTATCCCCTGTAGCCATATCCCATTAAGCTGACACCTCTGCAGGAGTAGGATACACTCTCAGTTGCACACACAAAATTAATTATTGTCAAATGCGCTTCATGGGGACTGAGGTGAGAAATACAAGTTAAAATAATTGACAGTCATACTAGGCAGCAGTTCAAAACCTCCTTGCAGTATAACCACAGGCAAGATAAACAGTTACCTTCACAGGTGGGCTCCCCCCTGTGTCTTGTCATATTGTCCACATTCCTCTTGGGGCTTTCTCCTTCCTTTTCTTTCTCCTCTCCCTGTTTTTGCTTCTCTTCACACCTCGGCCCTGGCTTTTTCCCAGCACATGCTGCCAGGATGCCCAGGGGGTGGCAGGCAGGCAATTTGCCCCTGCACACCTGCTCCACGAGATTTGCCACCGCAGTACAGCACCTCCCACGCTTCCAGACTCCTGGAAATTGTGTTCCCCCTGCATACTGCCTCCTTACATTCCTGGCTCGTCTCTGCTCCCTCATCTAACACATCCCTCCTGCCACAACACACTTTCTTCAGGCGTCTCCTTCCATGCTCAGCTACCACAGGGCCATCTGCTTTGATGTATCTTCTTTTTAAAGATGCACTATCCCAAACCTTGTAAAGCCCAAGCGACCTGGCGTGAGAGTGATGAGCAATACTCAGCTTCAGAGGGGCCTTGCTGTGTCTGCTTCACATGCACAGAACTACATTTAAAAAAAAAAAAAAAAGAAGAGGCATTTAATGAATGCAAAAAATTATTAAAAAAAGAGCATATTTATCTACCTACCCCACCAAGTCAAAGACTAAAAGTAGGAACACAGGACAACTGGAAACAACCTCTGCAAGTTTCCCACAGCCTTCAGAGGAGGTGGAATCTAGATGCAATTTTAAAGGAGAAGATTGTAAGTGTTTCCCTTGCACTTTAATTGGCAAGTAATCAACACCACATTCAATGCAACACAAGTTCTTGCAATCACGCTGTGACAGCAGACCAAGAAACTCTATTAAGAATCCAATGCAATTACAACCCAACAGCAGTCCAGCAAAGGCCTGGATATAAAGGAAGGCATGACCCCACATTAGAAAGAAGTCAGTGATGATACAGCTAAGGTGTAGTTCAGACACCACTGATGTGACACTAAATGAAGCAATCAGAACGGCTGGCACTAGAACAAGAAAGCTGCACTGGATACTTATTTCACAGTCCTGAAACGTAGTCCTGAAACGTTGCTAGAAGGAGTGTTGCTTTCAGATCACCAAATAACTGTTCCCAAAGCCATGAATACCTGCCCCCTCCCCACACCCAGCCCCAGCACTCAGCAGTATCTGAACTCCAGTGTGCATCCTTTCCTCTTTGGCCATCCTGCCACTGTCCACACTTCAAAACAGGACCCCAGCAGCACACAGCATACAGAGATGATGCACCAAAACCACTCGCGTTCAGATGAACGAAAGAGGAGAATGTTCTGCAATAAGCATAATCTGGGTGCTCCTCTATTTCACAACACGTGTCTGAATGAAGCTTTGAGTCTGGCCATGGTTTGTAACTTATCAAGATAGGCTGCCTGTCTCCAGTGTCACAGTGAGACAGGGAGTGACGTGCAAAATCCTTGGCTAGAGAGAAGGAAAGATGAGTTCTCTCCACAGGAACTGCGAACCGAGTGCTTGGTCTCTTCCCCGCCTGGTCAGGCTGCCGGGCAATCAGCTGCGGGGTTGCTTTGCACAGTCCAGCTCCTCCAGCTGGCATCTGAAGTAGGCTGAAGGTCTGGGTGTAGGAAACACAGAGAACACTGGGTGATTCCAGCTGGGTGGGGAAACACACTGCTAGCATAACAGGGCTTTAGGAGGGGTTAAAAATCTAATTGTCAGAAAAGACATAAACAGCATAGGGGCTGCAAAGGTGGAGAGTAAAGCAGCTTTTCTTGATCTATGACCTGCACTACACTGCTGGGACTTAAGATCTCCAAAAGTGACTGTAAAGCTGGGAAATTAATACATTGCCCATATGCATTTAGACACAGAAAAGCAAAGGAAAAAATGTGAATTGAAGTTGTAAGTATTTACAGTTTAGGGGAATATTTAATTGGTTGTAAAAAAACCCATTGGGGTGACACTGCACAGGAAGATTCCTGGACTGCCTTCAAAGGGTCGAGTGGACCTTCAGTTAAAAAAGCAAGGAGAAAAGGTGGCTTAGGAAAGCACTCAAAGCCCCTCAAGCTTCCTCCACTCTTCCCCATGACCTCTCTGTCCCCTATACATTTTTTTTTCTTCTCATAAATCTGTTCAGAAAATATTGTTTCCTTTTTGGTATCAGTTTTGTGCCATCATTTCACCATAGCAACAGAGAGCAAACAGCAGCTCGAACAACTGGAAGTTGTTGGCTTACTCAGGTAGGCTCTCCTGCTGCAGCAGCCTTGAGTGACTCCCTGCTTTTGGAAAAATGATTAGTTATGTAATTCTAGGTTTATTTCCACTAAAAGAGAACATACACAATTAACTAAATGCCACCAATTAAACTATCAATAAGGCAGGGATATTTTCAGTACTGCACTGGTATACAGCTACACTGTTATGACAGCAGCTCCTTCAGCACACCAGGCTGATTTAGAGTGACTACCTTGAGTCCTGGAGACAGATATGGGCCACAAACCCCCCGAGGGCAGCTGGGTCCATCCTGGGCAGTTCCCCTGAGTACACCTCTGTGCTGGCATGGGCCAAACTGCCAGCAAGGCCTGAGGTACCAGAGCCTGGAGGTGAGATTCTGTGAAAGATCAAAAGTCCAGATGCCCCCCAGGTACCTCCCAAAAAGTGCCCAGCAGTGAGGATGGATCTGAGCTAAGACACCAGAGCAAAAACCAAAGCACATAAGGCTCAAATCTGATACTGGACCATGCAGGTGTTTTGGCAGATCAGCAGGAAGATAAAGAGGTCAACAGGATGATGAAGCAATGAAGGAGAGGAAGGGAAGTTTTGCAAT
The DNA here is from genome assembly GCA_013397775.1 of Eulacestoma nigropectus. Classification (NCBI taxonomy): domain Eukaryota; kingdom Metazoa; phylum Chordata; class Aves; order Passeriformes; genus Eulacestoma; species Eulacestoma nigropectus. The sequence goes on along the minus strand of VZTE01000369.1, from coordinate 1,739,851 downwards.
GCACAGCTGGGACTTATATGAATATCTTTACATCACTGAAAAGCACAGGAAAGTCATAAACTGTGACAAGGTATCTAAGTCGGGTTGCTACCAACAAGTGCTTACATTGATCCTTGATGATGTTGAAGGAACAATTGTTTTGGGGAGAAATTTAATAATAAACGGTGTAGATTTCTGCCAAGTGCTCCTCAATTCTTCTTGCTTTACATTCATTGGACATCATGTTTTGTTAACATATTTAATTCCTGAGTTGCATAGGAGTGTAGGAATATTACAATGAATGAATAGAAAATATATTTAAAGGGAAAATGATTTTTAAATTGTTTCATTTATGCATACTCTTTATAGACACATACATATGTATACGAGATACATTAAGAATCGCTTTAAAGGAAGATTAACTTCCCCCCAAAAACTGTGCTATTTAATTTTTTTTAGGTTTGGTAACCCATTTCAGGTTTAAAAGACATTGTCTATTGAGATTGGGGGGTGTATTATATATCTATAATTAACTTTTATATTAATTACAACTTCTGATGTCAAGACAAATGTTTGATAAAATTCCTCCAAATATCTCAGCTTTATGCTTTTCCCCAACTAAAAGTACAAGCTTTTCAAAGAGAAACAGCTTCAATGACAAAATAAAGACAAACATACTGAAAATATTAAAGCAAAAAAAAAAAAAAATCTGCCAAACTTCCTTTCCAGTATCATCAGTGACAACACACTTTCAGGATATCAGCAGCAGCCTAGTGTGACATTTAAGAATATCCAAATAGCTTAGACCCTGCACAGCCCCTGCTGTTCTTTGATTTATAAACTAGTGTCCAAATCCTGATCTCCGGTTACAAAACCCCACTGCATTCACTAGAACTTCACAGATGAAGCTCAAGACAGAATTCAACTTTGAGTTGCTTCATTTGAATTGGCCCATAGTATGTTTGTTGTTGGGAGATGGTTTTTTCCCACCACTGCACAAACTGGGAAGATAAAAATTTAGTAACTAAAAATGTTTTCCAGAATCCCATTTTCCTGAGGGAAAAAAAATATGTAATTACATGTAAATGGCAGAGTTATTTGATCTTACTGTGAACATGGTAACTGTGGTCTCTGGGTTGTCTTGTGCTCTTTCTGTCCTTCCATCAGCTCATTTGTTTTCCATGTGGCTGCTTGTGTACTTACAATTGTCTCTGGTTATCATATGCTGAACAAGATTGTTTTGCACTCAGATTTATTCCCAGCATGAAAATTATTTGAAAACGGGCGGAACGAGGGGGAGAAACACAGCCATCATTTGAGAAACTCGCACAGTAGAGTGCTCAAGGGCTTCCTTTCAGATTTGCCTTCCCTGCCAAGAAAAGGCATTGTTACAGTGACAGCCCAGAGGCGTGTGTTACAACAGGAAAATCATCTGGGATGCAAAATTAAAATCTCAATCACAGGTGAAGAATCAAGGCAGCAGAGGAGTGTATACACAGAACAGCTCTTTTCTCCCCACCTCCTAGAAAAAGTTGGCAATGCCTTGTCCCTGCAGAGGTGATGCTGTGAGGTGTTCAATGCCCAAGTGAAGCGAAGCACCCTCCCAGCACCATGTCCTTCCTTGGCCCTGCTCAGAGCAGCGACTCTCCAGTCACCAGTTGGCTTCAGTGCCCCGAGTTCCCCCAGCCTGGGTTCTGCTCCTCTCTAGCCAAGCTCGCTCCCATCTGACCCTCTGCTTGTCTCCCAGCTCCTGGCACTGCTCAGGAGGGGAGGCTGTGCCTACAGCAGGGGCAGCAAGTGGGACAGGTCATCCCTTTCCCTAGGCTGACAGCCCCTTCCAGCCACGGCTCAGAGCAGAGCTCTGCCAGCACAGCCAGACCTGTGACAGGGCCTTACCTGTCAATCCCATCCAAGGGAAGAGGTGACTTGGTGATGCCCCAAGCCAGTGTGGCCTGGTGGGATTCTGCAGCACATCCCAAGTGCCAGTGGGATTCATATGCTGTGTTAGGATTTCTGCAGGGGAGCACGGGGCTGACACCTACGCTCAGCCAAGGATTTGAATCGCGCCCGGTGACAATTTAAATCAAACTTGTCAAGCCGGTGTAGATCCAGATAGAAATCAGGTGGGATTTCTCCACGCACAGAGCATTGTATTTCTGAATGGCAGATTATGCTCCTCAAGTTCCTCTACTTCCAGCTACTCAGCATTCCTTCCCTCTTGTAGCAATTCTGGCCAACAACTCTCACTACTACTTACCCTCTTTGGATAATCACACCCTTACAGTACCTCTCGCAGCCTAATGTTTTACAACGAAATCTGAGAAGCTCTGAATAATCCTAACAGCAGTTAGGCAGCAGCACTTGCACAATTATGATATAAAAGGTAAGTGTGCTCCCACCAGCTCTCCATTTAAATTTATAGTGATTGGTTCCATACAGTAACATGGTAAATGAAAAACATCCCCTAGCCTTCATTTAAGAGGTTTATAGTAAATAAAAAAAATGCCGAGGGTTGTGTGTTGGCCTCCAGCCTGGCAGCTCTCCCTGCAGGAAGGGGATTCAGGCTCCCTTTCCTAGGCACACATAAAATGCCGGGTGATATACGGCTCTGCTCCGCCAGCAGTGTGGCTGCAGCAAAAGCCTGAGGAAGTCAGGCTGCTGGTCCCAAGGAAACCTTCTCTGCAAGCTCAGGCTGGGAGGACTAAGGCAGAAATCACTTGTGTTGTCCTGCAACCTGCTTTCCAGAGACTCTCCAGCATCTTTCCAGGCTGTGGTGATGTACCGTTTCCCAGGTATGAGGCAGAATGGAGTCAAATCCCTGATTAATTCAGTACACAGTGCCCTGATCACATTGAACAAGGGCTGGCAACTGTCAGATGTGGCAAGTGCTGTCTAAACTTTTTTTTTTACAAGGAATACAGACCTGGAGGAGGCTTTTATACCTCCTCCAGAGACTAAAGGCTGCTCTGTTGTTCTGAGTTCAGACTGCAGGGAAAACTGTTCTTAACTCATGAGAATTTAATTTCAGTACCTGTACTAGTACCTTTAGAAAATGCAACTTGGATCTGACCCTGACTCTTACAATTAACTTGCACAAGATCCCGTGCAAGTTAATTGGAAGAAAGGTGTGATTCTGCTAAACAAAGCCAAGTATCTGGGGGATACTCAACCCTATCCTGCTGCAAAATACATCACTCTGGGGTGAAAACACCAAGGTACCTGCTCCTCTGTGCTCCTTCTCTCTGAGGTCACCCTGGTAGCCTGCAGGTCCCCCTCTACCCCTCACCACCAGACCCCACACCACAGCTTTGGGGTAAGAACAGCCAATACAAGCCACACAGTGAGAAATGCCCATGGCTGCTCTCCTCAGACCGGCTCCGAGAAGGGTTTGCAGCCCAGTCAACCAGTACAGCAGGCACCAGAGACACTTTCGGCACCTTTACACTCCCCAAATCACCTGTGCATGGACTCTATGGTGCCCAAAACTTCCTAACTTCCTTCCTTCCTTCCTTCCTAACTTACTTCCTTCCTTCCTTCCTTCCTTCCTCCCTCCCCATGAGCTTGCATTGCTTCTCCTGGTGAGGAACAGCAGATCCTTCATCTTTTCACACCTTCTTCAAGCTGTTTCTCCAACAGCACTCAACACCCTTGCACTGCTGCAGTGTCCTGACACTGTTTTTTTGCTCGTGTTCCTCCCCATCCATTTCATCCTTAAAATAAATAAATGAAAGAAGGCACTGCTGGCTGAGCCTCAACCCTACATAGCCCATACCACCGACAGGTCCCTGCTGTGAGACCCCTCTCCCCTAGAGCTGCTGGACACAGAACACCCTGACCTGTCTCCATCACCCTGCTTCAGCCTTTCCCCTCACACGCCCACATAAGGGATGTTGTCTGCCTCTAATTTGCTGGGATTTCACACCAAGAAATGAGTGCCAATGTTCCTGTGAAGGGCGACAGTCACCAGCCGTGCAACATCCAGTGTCAGATTGCAGCTCCTGGCCTAGCTGGTTGTGACTGGCACCTACCTTGCAATCCCTTCATTATTGCATCTCAAGGCTCACCCCATACTTAAGGAAATTCTCCCCTCCCTACAAAAGGACACAAAGCAGAACGGACCAGTTTGTGTTTCTCAAGGCACACTGGGAAGTCAGTGGTGAGTCCGAGCCCAGGAAGGGTTCTGCAAAGCTGCCCTCGTAAATCCCCCGGCAGGAGAACTTACGGTGCCCCCTCCCCCAGCTCCGAGGCTTCACTCTCCAGCAGCGCGTTCCCGGTCTGCCTTGCACATCTGCTGAACTAAGGTAAAACCGGACACTGCAGAGCTGTGATTGATGTCACCAGGGTAAGGCACTGCTGGAGAGGTCCCTCCCTGCTGCAGAAAGAATTCTCACACACTTCTCTCTCTCTCCTCACGCATCCTGCCCTTGTGATCACGGCACAGTTACAGAGGTGAAGCCTGTTATGAGATTGTCACCTCTCCCCCTCCTCTTGCAGTGTCCAGAAGTCCCAAGGCTTGTGGCTACCGTGCCACCCTATAAAGGCAGAGGAAGGGCTTGGGCATCCCTGATACAGTCCCTTCACACCGTACCCACCAACCACTGTTCTTTGGAGCAGCATAGGCAGCTTTACCTTTCACGAGCACTAACTGAAGAGCTCCAGCAGAGCTGGCAGCCAGCTTGGCTGCAAGAAGAGTTAATTCGGTGGAAGGAGGCAGAGGAATAAAAGGCCTTCCTTTCTCCGTTTGTCAGGCAACAGGTCACACATGCTTGCAGACAGATCCCAAAGCCTGTCTCTACTCTCACATTTCCTCTCTTCCTTTCTCTGACGCTTTCCTGACATATCTTCTTGTGCACTTTGCTCAGCTTTTGAAGTAACACTCCTCCCTGCTTGTTCTCCTTCCCACTCCTTGTCACTGAAGTCCTGCTGCTGTCATCACACTCCCATCAGACTTCTCCTTTCAACTGTGCGTTTCCACGCTGTCTCTCCCAACTGTCACATACGCTTCTGGTTCAAACATCTGTTCCTCCCCCTCCCAGGGAAGTTACTCCAAAACAAGCTGCTTTCTGTCTGAATGGCAGGGAGGATAGATTTGGTTGTACATGTGGCACTACACAACCATCATGCTGCCAAGTGAAAGGCTCCTCTTCTGTGGTTTGGTCACATCAATTTCCAGGGCTACAGGCTTGGGCCCTCCTTATTGTGCCAGGAGGAAGAGTGAGAAGCCTGTTTCTTGCACCTAACAGCCTGGTTACTCGGGGCTAAGCCTCTGCTCTGCAGGAAAGCAAAGGAAGGGAATACTTGCTGCCCTGCACAGAGGGAAGGTCTGCACAATCATCCTCTGTTACAGGTAAAGGGATGCCCATGCAAGAATGGCTCAACCCAGCGCAGTACCAAGAGGCCAGCAAGGAGCTGACAAATTACAGCAGCATTGTGGCTCCCCAGTGCCCAATAGCTGGTGTTGCCTGGTGATCTCAGAGGTCTTGTGTCATTGCAGGTGAGTCTCAGGCCAGGGCCAAACTCGAAGTGGGGTTAACCCAGGCAGCACAGCCAGCAAGATGTCCTGCACAGCCCCCCAGCACCGTGGGGCTCAGAGGCAGAGCACATCTCCAGGTCTGTGCAGAGGCCACAGCAGCCCCACTGCCTGCCACTGCAGCCTTGGACTGACCAGCCTCACTGACACCATCCAGGAAGGAGAAAAACTGGTCTCTGGCCTGCTACTTGCTCTGTCCCCATGTGCTGGCTGGAGGCAAGGCCCCAAAATAGGTGTCAGAACTTAGAGAAGGTTCAGAGAGGTTTTATCAGCATTGCTAAGTTCTGCCCATTGTGAAGAAACAGAAATGTAGTTTCTATTCTATTCCCTTTTCTGCTGCTTCTAAGTTTTTCAAACAGATTCCTTCTATTCAGGGTGAAATGTTCAGTGCTTGGTCTCAGCTCAGAGATGATTTCTTTTATTTTCCCCTGCAGGAACTGTGAGCAAAATACTAAATGGAGTAGACTTGGAGTTTGGGGAGCATGAGCAATCAGATATTTTCCCCTTGTTCCCTCTGATACCATATGTTCCAGTTGGAAATTTTACACTTGCAGACTGGTAACTCGTAAATGGTAGAGATGATAGACTTCAAATGTTCTCATTGAGAGGCAGAAAACAAACCCAGATTTAACAAAATAATTGGTTCAATACTGTTAAGATGAGTTTAAAGAATTCTGATAATGCTTTCCCCTTCCATCGTTTCCCAGGAGGGACAAGTACACACATTTTATTTTAATCTATGTGCTATAATTTTAAGGATAGCTGACATGGGGTGGTCTTTGTTAAGATGTATCTATTTGCTTTGAAATCCAAAGAAGTTCAGCACTTGCTGGCTGCCAGAAATCACAGACCTATTATTCAAGGAACTTTTGAGCTGTGCTGTCAAACCCATCAGAAGTCTGTACACTGAACAGCTCCCATTCAACGCATTTTTGTGCTCATTTACAAACTCTACAGTGGGATTGCTTGAAGCTTTATTCTCCTCAACTTGAAACTCACTTAAAACTAAAGCCAGAGAACCCCAGTGTTCTTGTAAAAGTGTGTTCAGAAGCCCAGCCTTACAGAAGCAACAGCAGCCTGATCATCCTCACCTGTAGTGTCAGCTAGGTCACTTAAAACGTCACAGTCTAGAAGGTTTTTTACCTCAAAGTCAGTCCTGCAAACCCCAGGCAAGCTTTGGATAACCTGTTAATAAATACCCTGTATGTTGGTATAAATGCAGAAGTTATAAGACACAGACAATGAGCTTTAAGCACTGGGAGTTTCTGATCACAAGTGCTCCATCATGATCAGATGCATGTATGCACATAGATGGTTATATACATTATCTTTTCCAGAGGGCAGGTTTACTAAGGGAGACAATATCCCTGTTTCTTTCTCCCATTCCCACTGCACAGCACAGATGTCCTTTTGTACATGGCTGGGGAGACACTGAACAGCTGCCCAGCCCATCCTGCTTCCCCCACTCCATCCGTGGTCCCATTCACAGCCCAGAGAGGCACTACTGACAGCTCAGATGTATTTAACAACTTGGGCAGCAGATGACTACCAGAACAGCCCAGCACATTATGGCATACTAAAACAGCATACAAAAATCACCCTGTTTGGGCAAAGAAGTCTCCTGACCTGGAACTCACCACACACCAAGGCTGGCAGACCATCTAGGAGGCAGATGATGGCTCTCTTCCAATCCCACTGACCAAAGTGACCCAGCAACCACCTGGAACACAGCAAGAGATGAAATCTCTTTGGCAAACAGCTCCCAGCCTGTTCTCTGCCTCCACAGCAGCTGGCACAAGCTACTTTCACCTCAAGCTCCTGATCTCTTTGATCTCCCAGATATTTATGTACCTTAATGATTCATGATTGTTACTCGAGTCCCACCTGCAAGCAGGGAAGCCTCCACACCGGCCTACAAAGGTTATGGGATAGCTGTGGGCTCACTTCCCCAACCCCTCCTGGGAGCTACTTCCTTACACCAGTCTCACAGCATGGTAATTCTATTAAGTGCTATGGAATTAATAATGATTTATGCCAGTTGGAAGGAGAAAATAACCAAGTCCTGTATCCTCACCTCCTGAACTTCTGGTACTGCTCTAATCTTGCTTGTACTTGGAAGTGCTTTATTCTGGCCAGGTTGTTAGAATTACTTTGTGCCTGTACCCTTAAGCTCTGGTCATTCTTTGCTGTAATTCCTTGCTGTGGCTCCTGGAAAGGTGTTTTTCTCTCTCCACTCCCCACAATAAATGAGTTTGTCACTTGAAATATACTGCCAATGTGTTACATGTCCCACAGTGTTTGTGGTTATATCAGAAGTGTTTGTTTATAGCACCATAATTCAGCAATATCTTGATTACAGGAGAGATGGTGTTGTAACTCACTGTGGCTAGAGAGAATATTATTTTTCTTTTCCTTTAATATAAAATGTTGATTTTCAGTCAATACACTGAAAGAAAAAAGTGCAGTTGTTGCCCTAGTAACTAGCTGCCTCGTAAACCATAAGATGTTAGGAGCACAAGGTGTTAATTGTTCCAAGTGCTGCTTGTGGTCAGGGGTCAAAGCTAGAATGGGAGAGATCATAAGAAACATCTGGGAAGATAAAGTCAGCTGGTCTCTGATTGGAGAAAGCCTAGACAACAGCAGGCAGAGATAAAGCGAGAAGTACCACTACCACCAGAGGTGCAGGATGAATGGAACTGTGGCCACATGTGAAAGAGTCCCTGAGTGAAGCCTGCAAGAGCACAACATACCCTGGGAGCCTGATGGGTTTTTACCAGGCACGCTGAGGGTTCAGCACTCCATCACCACTGGTAGCAGCTCTTCCCGACAATGCTCGCTCCCTGCTCCTGACCAAACCCATCTCCATTTCCCCTTCTGCTCTGTGTCCTCGTGTCCTGGTATGCTCTGCTCAAGAAGGTTCCTTCCTTCAGCGTGAATTTAGGCTTGTCCTTCCTGTCACACACCTACCTGGGTTGCAACACACCTTCACTGCTCTGCTGAGCAGCTCCTGCTCTCAGGCTCTTTGCGTGGCACAGCTTGGCACAGCACAGTACCAACATCTTCCTGGATGATCCTGCTGTGCTCATCCTGGCTCTGCTGCCTGGGAGCAGCCAATGGCCAGGGGGGCAGACTGAACACAAAGCATCTGTGCCTCTGCCCCAGCCTCCTATGAGGCACAGCCCCCCAAATCCAGCGGGTTTCGTGCTGGGGTTCAGAGGCAGCACCAGGAGGGCTCCGTCTGCAAGGGGCCTCAGAGGGAGAAAGGCTGCAGAGGGCTTCTCTCCCATCTCTCCTCCCTCAGACGAAAGCAAGCTGGCAAGACAGCAGCCTCATGCGCCACAGCATCTGCCACCTCTCTCCTCTCTCCCCCTGCCCAGTCCTTGCAAACTGGAGAGCGAACAGGAATACTGTTAGATCTGGGGGAAGGTTTTCTGCTTTCTAGCAATTTGCCATCTCTGAATGCCCACTGAACCTGCCAGTATGCGCATTCCCTTAGGAAATAAAGGCAAGGAGCACAGAAAAGACAGTATATTTGCAAGATAAGCCCCTCCCAGGGGCAGGGTTATGCTAAGCAGGAGCCTCTGCCCCAGCATGGGACGCGGATTACATCTACACAACAGCAACATACGGAGAGGAGGGCTCATGTCCTGCAGAGAAAAAGGATGGGACACCAGGATTTTTTTCCCCCTTGGACTCCATTGTCCAGGGATGTATTCCTGATGTCTCATTAACTTCTGGAGGGCAGCTTTTCCCCCTGTTGTTTTTATTTACTAACTCTTGGTGCTTACACTTGGCAATAAAGACATTGCAGTGAGCCACACCACAAAGCCCTGACTGCAATCTAATGACACCTCACACTGGGGATGAAGCCTACATTTAAGTAGAGGTTTATTTTCTTTCTCTTGCTTCCCCTGGTACAGTTGCCCATGATAATGCAGCCACCTTCATCTCAGCACAGCCTGATGCAGACCTCTGCTGCTGATCAGGGCTGGGATCTCTGCCATTCATCCTTTACACTAAGAAATCACAGTTTGAGTGAATAAAGCTGAGAAACTGTGAATTTTTCCAATCGGAGAGTGCCTGGGCAGCACTTCAGATAGCAAAGCTGCATTTAAACTGGGATCTGTGGGAAAGACTGAAAAATAAAGATGAATGAGTTTGGTTGGGTAATTAGATAATAAAATTGAAGGCTCTGGAGTTTAGCCCAGAAATATAATCCAGTATATGTGGCTGGCTAGCCTGCTGACTCTCCTACTGCTGGCAGCACTGTCTTAACCCAGCAAGGAGATCAGTCCTTCAAGAGTCCAAACACAGAAATGCATTTGTTTAGCACAGGATCAGTGGCACGGGATCAATCCTGCCCTCTGTCAGTCTTCCAGCAGCTGGGTTTACTCCCCACAGGTGAGGCAGGGCTGCAGAGAGGTGCTGCAGGATTCAAAGTGGGCTTCCCACTGCTCCAGCAGTGCCCAGACCTGCAGAGCAGAACAAACCCAGAGCGGGGTTGGGCACTGGAACAGGCTCCCCAGGGAAATGGTCACAGCACCAAGTCTGACAGAGTTCAAGAAGCATGTGAATAACACTCTCAGGAACACGGTGTGATTCTGGGGCTGTCTTGTGCAGGGTCAGGAGTTGGACTTGATGATCCTTGTGGGTCCCTTACAACTCAGGAGATTCTATGATTCTATGAACTCTCATGCATATCTTGTGCCAGTAAATACTACAATGGCTCTGTAGAGGGTGGTGTTTCAGGGTAAAAAGGGCAGCAGACCCAGTCTGAAAGGAAAATTGAGGGTGGTTTTGCTTTCTGGAGTGACTGTTTTCCTAAATTCAGTTTTCAAATTGCTGCAGAGCTGAAAAGCAAAACAGAGACAAGTTCTCTTTGACTTGGGAAATCCTTCAAAAATAAAGCGAACCCATTTTGAAAGGCGGACTTTGTCAGCTGCCCTATTTTTAGGATTGACTCCTACAGGTCCTTCCTTCAATGATAGCAGTTTTGCCTGAGCAATGACTAGGGACTGCAGGATTTAGGCTTTTAATAAAGCAATTGTGTAATTAAAAATAAATGGGTCTCTAGTGTCACTATTTAAAAGAAAAGAAAACTTAGATCAAATAAGGCATTTCTTTCTTTTTGGTTTAGTCTGCTTGGATCATGCAGAGCTTTAATGACGCAGTCACAAATGTTGTATTTAAAAGGCCTCTTAGTTGCTGAGAGGAGCCCCAGGAGAGGGCTATTAACTGGCCAAATTAGGCTATTTATTTTTGTGAGTTTTGCAAGTTTGAAAAAGAGAGGCACATTTTCACTTAGGAGAGTGATATTTCAAATAGGTCACAGGAAACTCTGGCAGGCGGGGAGCAAAGCAGAGCATCAGTAGGAAAACATTAACCAGAGACATTTTGCAAGTATAAGTCGACATTTGGGTTCCTAATGGCTTCTGAAGTCCATTCAAAAATCTTTCAGTGAATACAAAATAGGGGCAAGGCACTGCAGCTGTGCAGGAGCCTCAGCCTAATCCTGAATCCCTTAAAAATGGCAGAGCCATGCCCAGAGTGCTGCTGTGAGAGAGCCCAGGGCTGCCAGCATAGCCAGCGGGATGTGTTTGGAGGAGATGGACTCTGCCTTTGGTCAGGACAGAGCTGAGGCTTGCACGGACAGACAGTCAGTCCTGAAACCTCACTGCACCTTTCCTGCCTTTAGCTTTGATTTTGGTTCCTCAGACAAACCACAAACTTCATTTTCCTCTCACATAATCACAGCCTGGAGCAAATCAGGAGTGACTTCAGTAAATCCTGTAAAGCACGCTGCATGTACACCTTCAGCATCAGGCATGATACATTTTATAGGTTGGAAAAGGTGCCTCCACACCACCTCTGCAGGCACAGCACATGCTCACCAGTAGTACTCCTTTTCACCTTTGCAAACAGAATCGATTAACTGAAAGCCCACTTGGGAATGATTCAGGTGAAATTACTTTGAAGGACTGGTCCACCTCCCATTACCTTCAGCAGCTGAGGATGAAGTTACTCAGGAGTTAAGAAACCTCTGGGGCAATGTCAGGCTGTCACTGGGTCCTGTCTTGCTCCAGCAGGGCTGGGGTCCCTTGAGCTGCTGCCACACAAGCAACAAGAGCACCACAGCATCTGGATGTAAAAGTTTTGCAGGATCAGGATGAGAAAATAAATGATATAGTAAGACAATAAAAAGCAGTGTTCCTAGAAAGTGAGGTCTAATGGGTTCCTCTTGGTGGATTATAAATTCAGCAGCCATACATGTTATAAAACAAAAAGTTAAAGAAAAAGTAACCACATGCCTATTAGAACAGTCTTCCTCAAGTTCTTTTCCTATATGAACTGGGTAATTGAGGACTCAAAGTACTGGCATGTCTGAGGCTGTGACTGTCACATCAGTGCTTCCATCAGTGAATAATAAATCTCTATAAGAACACCCTTCTGTGACTGTGGTGGGACAGGCTCCCAGTGCCACATTCTCCTCCCCTGTCTGAGTGACCAAGTGAAGCTGCAGGTGCTTTGTGCCTGGCGTTTTCACAGGACTTCAGGTTCTGTATGATGCAGACAAACCAGTGGTTCATTGGATCAGAATGAGGGAGCTGGCACTGGTGTGAAGGGAGCTGAAAGGGAAATTTGGAGCACACAGCTTCACCAAAAACCTTGTCAGTCAATACACAAAATGTCAGACGGACCTGACCCACAGCTTTATTCCTCTCATAATCATTATACTCTGTCATACTAAGATAAAACAGCCCATCCCACCCTGGACAAACCCAACCAAAACCAGGAGGGGTTTCTGGCATGGTGAGGCTGTGTGCTGCACTGTGAACAACACTGTACACTCAGCAAGAGGAAACCAGGGGTAGAGAGGGTCCCTCCAGCTGTGTCACAGAAGAAACCCCTTCTCCAACCCATGTGGCATGTGATGGGGTGGGCATGTTTTTAAGGGGTGAGGAGGGAATTTATAGGTACAGGGAAAGCACAGACATACTGCTTGTCTGTTTGGTGTGAAAGGAGCTATAAATAGTGTGACAATTGTCTCCAGAAACCCAGGACAACCTCTGCCCTGATTAGCAACCACACACTGTCCCTTTGGACTTTACTGAAGCCATGCAGGTTGCAGTCACCAGCTCAGCTGGCTCAGTTGTCTGTTATTCCCTTTAAAACTACCCTAGCAAAGCTGCCTTTTCCAAGGAGAGACAGAGGCTAGTTCTCTGCCTCAGATAAACCTGCTGTAGCTCCAGTGTTGATCATCATCCAGTTGAACAGTAGAGTTCTCCAGCTGGACCCTGTGCCTGCTCCATGGTGGTAATTCTTCTAGATCTACTCTGTGTATTAGCTTAGCCCGGCAATATTTATTTAGCAGATAAAACTTTGATGCTGCTCTTGTAGAAACAGTTTGCAATATATTAACAAGGCCATGATATTAGTCAAAAGCATTTTTCATGTGCCCCTAAATGTTTGGTGTAAAAGAATCAGCAGATGCCAAAGGTCACAAGACAAATTCATCCCTTATGAGAAGTTAACCATTAGATAAAGCAAAGGGATGAGGGGGATCAGGGGTACCATAAACCACTCTCTCCTCCAAGACCTTGCAGCTCACAGCACGCTGTGTATAATACATGCAAGGTTATTGCTTAAAACAATTCAATATGATCCAAGTCCATCCAGACACAAAGAAGTAATTCATACTTTTCCCACGGATGGGCACAAAACAATCCATGCCATAGTGCCATCCAGGGACAAATAGGTGTTTCTTGTTCAATGCATCTGTATGAACTCCCACTGCCTGGTTGGCTGAGGTGGGGCTTTCAGGAAGGCTTGCAAGGATTTGGGTCTCTCTTGCTTTCCCTAAACCACCCCATCCCATTGCCCCCCTCCCAGGCACAGCCATGGGCATCAGAGCCCACCCAGCACCAGTCACAAAACAGCTCCTCCCGGCCCCATGCCGGGGGTGAGGGGGGGGGCCTCTCCAGCAGCCGGGTCACCTTCCCCAGCGAAGGGCAAAGACATTCCTCATGGTGATGGGGGGTTGGCAGTGCCCACTGCAGAAAACTCCCCCTGGCCTGTTTTCTTTCTGTCTCTGTTTCCCCATTCAGGAAAAAGCTTCTGTCACAACAGCTGCTGATTCATTTTCTGACTTGGTGCCGAGCGTGCCAGACATAACATTTGTTTGCTGCCAAAGTGGTAAAAACAATGACTTACCAGCTCATTTTTCCTCAGTTGATTATGTGGTGGGGGGAGATAGGAGCTTTAATTAAAATTAGATAAGGAGGAAAATAAATCCACTGAGATGCAAAGAGCAATGCTCTGGAAGGCAGGAAAGAGGAGAGCATCTGAGGCGGTGCAGGAATAGCCATCACTGAACAAAGGAAAACAAGGGTCAGTGGTGAGGGGCTCTGTGGTCCCTTGCTGCCCTTCGCCAACTTCTCCTCTCTATGCTTTCCACCATCCAGGTGTCAACAGCTTCCCAGATCAGTAACTCTCAGATCCAATACTTTGCCTTCCAGACTGAGAGGAGAGAAGCCACCTAAAGATTGCTCCAGTGAGGGCAGACAAGTATACTGCTCTTTGATCCTTCCATCTTTCTTCCCTGATTTGTCTTCTGTGATGAAGGAATCCCACCATCAACATTTATTTGCTTCTTAAAACACTGACTAACAATTTGCCCAGTAGAGAGAATCTACATCCAACCCACATTTTGGAAGTGTTCAGGGCAGAGTGATTGGACTGAGATTTTGGCTTGCCTATTTATTATATGCTAGAGCCAAGTCTGGCTGCAATGAGTGAAGAGCCATGGTAACCAGTGTAAGGGTGAGGACCTGCTGTGGAAGAACCATCCCAAGCCATTATCCCAACACGACCATTATCATCACATCTGATGATAAAGATAAGGCTAAATCATTCAGAGGCTACAAGAGGTGTTTTTAAGGCAGATGGGGAACAATTGTTCCACAGGTGGAATGTGGCTGTGTGGTCAGATACCATGATTCAAACCAAGGACTCATCAAGGACTACTTATCTAATGCCTGGTAACCTCTCCAAACATATGAGGAGTAAAAGCTCACTTTTATACTTTGCAAGCTCTTGTATTCTTTGCTTAAATGGTTGTTTGCTCTCTTCATCTGAGGAGAATACAAAGAATGGCTATTTGCAAATGCAAAACCCAAGATCAAGGAGTCATTCTTGTTCACCAAAGAAAATAAAATAGACACTAGAGAAGCTCTTTAGAAGGAAGGAAGGATTTTCAAGAATACCAGATGAGGCACCTAGATACTACCAACAAGCCACTGAAAAAGCTGTCCACCTTCTTGGAATGTTTTTGGAAATCCACCTCATTATGTCAACTTGTATTCAGAACCTGAAAGGAATATTTTCACCACCATATTCTCACAGAATGGGGAAGAAGGGATTTAAAAGTCTCTGCTTATGTTCTCTGCTCTTATCTCTGCTACACAACTAAACTATTCTTTCCTTAACTTGATCTACCTGCATCACTTCACAGGTCTTGTACACACTGTCTCCTTGGATGACATTGCTAAATTACTTCACTATAGCAAAATATAAGTGCTTAAGAAAATCTCCAGTTGATCTCTCAACCAACCACGTTACGAGAACACCACCAAGAAAGGTTTCTCCCTCCCATGACCTTTTGCTGACTCAGATCCCACAGGAAGCAATGCTGCCCTGCAGAGCAATGCTCAAGCTGTGGATTGACATATTTGACCATCCAGAGACACCCTGCCCTTCTTGGCTTCAGCTGGACCTGTAGTTTCTCAGCACCTTTGCAAATTAAGTCTAGAAACTAACACATTAAATTGTATTACTGCATAACGACCTTTGTTTCCAGTCTTTTATCAGCAGGAATGATATTGCCATTCTATACACGAGACCTGTTTTTGTAATACTATGGTTCATCAGAAGTTTTTATGTTAATACCGAATCAGAAATAATACACATGTGATTCATAATAATCTAACTGAATGGCTGCACTGAATGTATTGTAAGAAATTCTGGTTAGGCAAGAAACTCATTAAAGAAATAGTGACTACTATTATCCCACAGCATATATTGTTCCACTGGAAAGTTTCCTTGAGTAGTTTCTTTAATTAGCAATTTGATATTTTGAAATAGTGTGATCTCCACAACACACAATTTGTAACACACACTTGGCTGGCAAAACAAAGGAAAACAAGCAATCTTTTCAGAGTTTGCATCTCTAGGGCATATCTTGTCATTTGCTGCTGTATATATGTGTATAACACGGTGACACTGTTCTTGCGGGATTTTGATTCTTAAAAGTTACTTAGATAAAGAGCTTTTTTATTGGAACAGAATATATTGTCTCTTTTTTTTTTTCCTTTTTTTAGAAAATCCACATAAAAATATTTGCATAACTTTGGGCTATTCAAATAGAAGATGTTGACCCCAGCTGTGTTCTAGTGAATGAATCATTTATGTAGGAGCTCATTGCACAGAACGTATGGTATTTTATCTTTGCTGGGTTTCTGCCAAATACAGTCTGTAACAATTTTCCCCCTTTGCCACATTTACTGCTTGATATCCTTTAAAATATACCAGCTCCAAGTGTGAGAAAGCAAAACAGATTCTGGCTGGCTCTGGTTGAGAGCTGTTTGTATGGATACCCCTGTGCTGGCACTGAGGTGCCCTTGTTTTTGGAGAACATCCATTCCAGATCTGAGACTCTCCTTGCACTGACTGTTTTTAATCAACATTGATCCAAAGTTAATTTAAACCTGCAGGGAACTGCAGAACCCCAGGAGCAAGGGAAAACAGGGATCCTCTTCAAAAACAACATAGGAACTGCCCCAGTTGAGAGAGAAAAACTTCCACTGCCTTGAACATCCCAAGCTCTGCACCTGCAGGCAAAGCCTGCAGGGAGTAAGGGAGGATGTTTCTGCCACAGCTCTGCTCAGTTACAGCTATCCTCCAGGTATCACTTAAGTGGTATTTGGGCAAGAGATATTTCTACCCAGAAGGGCAGGGGAAAAGATTATTTCATTAAGTGACTGAGGCACTGCACAGCCAAAGCCACTATTACACCAGGTTTGATTTGAAACGGTAAGTGAGAGGTCGGACTCTCTCAACACTGATCTCCCAGGGGAGAAGAGATAAGGCAGAGTGCTAAGATTTCCACGCTCCCACATGAATAGATAAGGTCTGAATGAGCAGCCTCCTCTATAGGCTGCTTCCCTAAGCGTTTTTCATAGCTTTCACTGGAAACCCTCATACCTCTCTACACTGAATCACATAATTATGGTTTCCACAAGAAATTCAGAGCAGGATCTCCTCCCACAAAATTTCCTCTCACCTGCACTCCTTTCATCACCAAAGCTGACTGTTTGTCAGCACTACCTCTACTGTTGACAGGGTTCACAAGCAGCTCAATTTAGCAGCCAGAGTCAAGAATATTTGCCCATGTGCAAGCTTCTAAAACGTGTTTGTGTGTGGCATGAGCATCTCCATGGGGAATCATCATTCAGGACACACTTGCAGTCTCGATGTGTCCTCCCTGCTAAGCAAGGAGCTCCTTTTACAACAGACAACCTCCATCATCAGGAGGTTACCTTCCAGTTTCCCAAGAAAGCGTTGCTCAGATGGAGATATTGCTGGCAGGATGCAGCCCCATTAATCTCTGCCATCCCAGTTGCTCACGCCTGAGCTGTTCCCTGTCACAGGAGGCTCCCTTTTCATTACACCCTCCCACGTGCAACAAGAACATAATAGCCTGGTTAAACCTGACCCTGGGTAAACTCCAAACATAGACAAGACACTGCTCAGAAAGTCACCAGTTAATTCATCTTTCAGCAGCAGATTATTTCTGATGTGGAATGTTTGCTCCCATTCCCTCAAAACAGCAAGCTGGAGTTTATCACAGCTCTGCAAGAAAGTCCTTCCTGATAGACTCACCCAAGAACTTGCACTGACACCGGTGCCAGTGTTCCAGAGTTGAAAGCGCTGCTGTAATTACATGTGACTGTTGTATAAACTCCAGTTTTGGTTGCTCGTAACTTCATCTATAATTAATTGTTTAGGCTGAAAATTTCTCCAGCTGGTTTCAGCCTCAGGCTAAACTCTTTCATTTTGGCTGAAATGGCTTGAGTCTTTCCCAAGAATATATTTAAGGAAAAAGACTCTCTTTTGCCCCTGTTAAAAGGATCTTTTTGTAATTTACTGAAATGTTCTCACAACTCCATGCTTCTAAAAGCAGCACCTTGAAATACTGGCAGACTTGACTGTTGTGAAACACGTCTCTTCATATTGTCAGGGGGAGAGAAATATCATAATTTGGCTGTTTTCAGCCTCAGACTTAAATATATATAAACATATACAGGTATGTATATACACACACATACATATATGCATATTTGACTACCCTGAGTGCTGAGCAAGCTTGGTGCCCCACTGTGCCAGACACGGCAGTGAGGGGACACATACAGCATCCAACAGAAACCAAGGGTTCTACAGCTACAGGCCTTGGTAGAGCTTTCACTGCAAACGTGCCCTTTGGTTGCAGGATCTCTGAGGTACCAGGCCAGAAGAGAGCTGGAGACAGGTCAAGCTGAGCAGGACACAAACACTACATGTCAGTGAACACAGGAGAAGCAACTACTGAAAAGAGCCTGTGATGAGCCTGGCCACAGAGCAACGTCTGACCTATAGGTAGTGAAGACAACCCTGGGTGCACATGGAGCAGCAAAGACAAGGCAAAACGTTCAAAAGCAGTTCAGTAAATAGCTTCTGTCTACTCTGAAAACAGCCAGAGGTGTCTCTGCAGAGGTCTACTCTACAATGAGACAGAGGTGGAGGAAACGAGTACATAATCACTCATGAAAAAGAGCACAGCACAACGCAAGGGGGCTGAATGCAACCTGCCTGAACAACTTAAAGTTTCCTTCTTCAGGAATACCCAAAGTTTTTATCCAAAACCTTATGACAGGCTAAAGATGTTGTACCCACATTTAGAGGGGGTGCACACCCAGTGATTTCTAGCCATGCAGAAAACAGGCAGAAAGCACATTTGGCTGCAGAAAACAAACCCTAGAAACACAGGAAGTCTTGAAAAATCTGAACAGAAAAGTGAAAATTACTTCACTAAAATTTTTACCAATGCAATAGAGTACAGAGATGTCATTAGGAAAAAGAAACCCCAGCACTCATCTGCCTCTGAGCTAACCAGGAAAGCAAAATGGGCCCACTCTCACTAAGAAATTAAAACACTTATAGACAGTTCTTATTACTCTGTGAACATGAGTCAGTACAAGTGAAAATGGTGCACAGATGGGCCAGCGCAGAAGCAACAGAAGTGCCGTGATATTTACAAGGAGAAAAAAAAAGTCTTCCTTTACAAGTGTAAATATACCAGAGAAATCATCCGCTCGCAGCACAAACTGGGCTTTGATGTAGCAAACACTCCCACCAGGGACGGCACCGGCTCCGCCGGGAGGAGTAGGGAGGAGTAGGCATGGTAGACGTTGCATCTGGAAGACAGTAGGCTCAAAGCAATGAGCTTTTCCAAGGAGTCACAACACACACAAACATGCCAGACACATAGACCATTTTATAGTCTTCATGCAAGCAGCAGCAAGGGGCCAAGCACTGTCCCAGGCCATGGAGAGATGCTGAGAAGGAAAGAATTGTGGTGAGTGTTGGGTCTAACAGCTGGAAAGAGCATCATGAAAGCCCCACCAGCCTGGGCTCTGGTGCACTGCCCACAACATGAGACATGCAACAGCTTAAAGACACACAAATCAAAGCTGGTGGTGTTTTGCACGGAGCCAAGAAAGCGGCACCTGGAGCACTCTGTCCAGCTCTGGGGTCCTCAGCACAGGAAGGACATGGGACCTGCTGGAACAGGACCAGAGGAGGGCCATGAAGATGATCGGAGGGAAAAGGATCCAGGGAGACCTTAAAGCACCTTCCAGTACCTAAAGGGGCTACAAGAAAGATGGTGACAAACATTTTACTAGGGGCTGTTGTGAGAGGACAAGGGATAATGGTTTTAACTAAAAGAGTTGACTTTAACTAGATGCAAGGAAAAGTTTTTTACAATGAGGGTGGTGAAACACTGGCACAGGTTGCCCAGAGAGGTGGTAAATGCCCCATTCCTGGAAACATTCAAGGTCAGGTCGGACCCTTCCAACTCAAACCATTCCATGAGTTTTGAGCCCCTCAGCCTCTCACAAAGCAGCAATAACACAGGGGGTCTTTTTCTCCAGCCTCTCTCAGGTCTCCCCCTTAGTGCAAGCTGCTGTGTTCACGGCAAGAGCACGGGGCTGAACTCTCCAGACTAATCACATTCCTCCCCACACGTCTTCCCCTCACCTGTAAAACAGCAGTAACAATATTTACACTTCTGCAGTTGGCTCAAGATGAGGGAATGAAAACTTAATTATCATCAGTGCTATTCACCTGTGAGGAACAGCTTACAGCCTGACCACAGAAGGAATGAATGGAGCCCAAGGAGCCAGTGGAGCTCCCAGAGTGGAGCTGCAGGAGACAGCACAAATCTCATCTCAGTGGTAAAAAGGTCTGGCAGCTTTGAATGGGAGAGAAACAGCTTCCCCATCACTTATGAAGTTGTTTATAGTGAATTATCACAGAATTTCATAATGGGTTTCCAAGCAGGTCAGGCAAACTCCTGCCATTCAGCTGCTCTGACCGCTGACTCTGCAGTGACACACATACTTGTGTTCTACAGGAAAACAATTTTTAAACAATAAATCCGGCTTTCCAAACCTCTCACCTCCCCCGGGTCCCTCTAACAACTTTTGTGGGTTTGCGCTACATTGTCTCACTCTTGATGACCTTTTTTTCCCCAGTGTTGTGTGAAAGACTCAAGCACAGCAGGAGAAATTAATTAACTGAGCAGACAGAGATTCTGCCATCAACTGAACAAAATGAAAGAGTAACAGAGACTTACACTTATAGTCACCCCTAAGTGTTTCACATGACAACAGCAGGGAAAACACAGTCCAGACTGTTGTTTTAATTGTTGTTTAACTGTTGTTTTAATATTGTTGTTGATAATATTCCAAAATCTGCAGCACTTACCAATTTCTCAGTGGAAATAAAACCTTTGACTTCAGTGGGAATTCTGTCTGGGCATGAAAGCTGGTTGTTTTATTATGATCCAGCAATAAGAGTCTGTTTTGATTGTCAGATGTTTAGCACCATTCCTTTCTATGCCTGCCCAGAGCACCCAGACTGACAAGCAGAGGACAAAACTTCAGTGGATTTGTGTTAGACATGAATACATCTGTGCACTCACGTGCTTTCTGCCAAGGCTTGTGCTGGCAAGGAGTTGATTCTGTGCTCCACTACGGGCAGGGTTTATACTTTGCAATCACCTCCCAGCAGCTGGAGGGCTGCCTGACGTGTCAGCCCGCTCTGCTGGAGAGCGTTGGCTTTTTGCATCTCAGCTGGTTTGTTACTGCTGCACACACCCCGCTCGGATGCAGACCAGGGCTGGACAGAACAAGGCTGCTATTTTCCCACAAAATCGTGAAGATGTTAAGAAATACAGGGGGAGGGAAGGGGAGAAGAAAAGTGTCATGATAACAGCAACAGTAAGAGGGAAAAGAGTTAAAATGAAGACAGGAACAAAATTCAAAGGCGCACGAGTGTAAGACAGCATCACTTCAGGCATATGTCAAAATAGTGTCAGATTTTTCTCTGTTCATTAAGTCAACAGTTAAACACCCACCAGCTCTGTTTTTTGCTAGCCCTGGAGTTTTGCTGCACCTGGAGATCCTCTCTATGGCATCAGCAGTAGAAACAACTGGGTTTGTCAGCAGATAACCTCATTCAAGAGCAGGTTGGTTGACGCCTTCCACTCGTGTCACCATGAGGGCCACGAGCAGGGGTCAAGTCACAGACTCCGTGTGGTGGAGACCAGCCCAAGCACAACAGAAGCCATGGAAAAACAGCCTGAATTGTATCGATTTATCCTAGTTTTAAGTCACACATAACAGCACTTAATATTTGTCCCCAGAGTTTGATAAAAAGAAAATTATCCCCATAATACTAAAAGCATCAGATTCATATCTATCCAGCTAACGCGGTAGAGATCACCAGCCTGTGGAGAGGAATGGTCCCAGCAAGGGAACATCTGTGCACTGGTCTGAGAAGAATTTCCCCTCTCCAACACTTGGGGTTCTTAACTCCCTCGCATTTACAGAAGATTCACAGAGAAAGAACCTGACACGACTGCTTTTCAATAGGGCTTTGAATTTGTAACAATATTTGATATAAAATCACTGCCCAATTACAAAATTTTGTGTTGTGGTTAAAGAAAACCCAAACAACCAACCCACATGCAATAACTTAGGAATAATCCCAAACTTATTGGGTTTTAGAAATGTTAGTTTCCTTTTTGGTACCTAACTTTTGTTTTACTCAATGGAACTTTTCCATTACAGGTAGAAGGATGAGTAAACAAGCAAACCCTTATTTACAAAAGAGGGATAACATTGTCCAAGGGAGAGTGCATATTAGATTGAGACATGGTAATTTCCTAGGACTGTATTTAGATGAAAGAGTCTGGGTTTTTTAGTGGTTTTGGCCTCAAAAGCCTTCCCAAGAGACATGTATAATTTAGCTGTGCTAAGTCTCCCTTAGGTTTAGGAGCCAAGAAGACATACTCATCTCTCTTCTGCAAGAGCCAGCATCCAGAATTTGGCAACAAACATACTTTTCTCCTAAGCAGCGTCAGCCCTGAGTTGTACCTGCTCTTTGCCATTATACCAACCCAGGCACATAAATCACCCCTGTCCAGTCTGAGGGAAAAAAATCCCACACAGACACCTTGATTGCCCTGACACTACCTGTTCTGCACTCAAATTTCCACACCCTCTCGGTCCAAATAAGGCTGCTTTATGCACTGTTTTATTACCTCAGGTAATACTGCACACTCTCAGTAACAGGAACAAAGACTTTGGTGAAAGCAAGCTTGTTTGTCTGAGGGTTTTGGGGTTTTTCCCGTAAAAAAAAAAAAAAATTCTCCCCATTCGTAACTATGAACATTCCTCACCACTCCTCACCTAAGTCAGCCAAAAATCACATGAGGTCTTTCTGAAAAACTAAGTTCTGTGCAATGAAGTTATTAACTGCTGGGAAAGGCAGAAAAGCTTTTTTACAGCTGTTCATTGATCCACTGAATGTCACCTTACACTCTGTAGCCCCTTTTGGATTCTGCAGACTTCTGGAGTAGGCTAAGAAAAAACAAAAACTTTGGCCAGAGCAGTTACACTGCTTCTTGAGACATGTTTTTTTTGGGTTCAGGCCTCAGATTCTCAGCCAGCAATTTCTGTCCCTGGTGGAAATTTAAAAAAAAAGAAAACAAGAAAAAAAAAGAAAACACCAGGTTTGTCTGCTTTTCAGGAATCCAGAGAACAAGTATGAGTTTCTAAGGCATTTGCAAGAGACGTGAATTGACCCCAATGCCCCAGCATCCTTCCATCGAAGATCACAGTTATTCTGACAAAAGCCAGCAGTGCCTGGCTCTGGACCAGAGCGCTCCCAGACACACAGAGCTGGGAAGCGGGAGAGGAGCAGCCTGGCCATGCCAGCTCCTGTTTGGCACTCTGTGAGCCACATCCCTGTGCACACTCCAGTTGTGCTCCCACAGAAGGGGAGAGCCTGGTCCACCCAATGCTGAAGTCCCCATCACCGATGCTTGAGCCTGTCCACACAACAGCTTTAATGACTCTCAGAAACCTTTCACACAGGGACCACAACTTGTGCTGCTCACTCTGGTTTCAAGCAGGCACACAAACCCCTTGGTTTAAGCAGTTGGCTGTCATCCTGCAGTGAATGAGGCCAGAATTAATTTTCTCCATTTAATTTATGCTTCAACGTTTTTATTCTAAAACTGTACACGGATGCTTGGGGACCAGCAGGTGCATTTCATCGGTACATAAACCATACCCAAGCAGTCCTGTTCTTATTCCTGCATGCTCCTGCAGGAGCACACCACTCCTCACACCCAGTCTGCTGCTTAGCTTCCTTTCCTCTTTCCCTTTTAAATGGCACAGACAGCTGATGAAGAGCCAGGCACTCACCTTGACCCAGACTTGAATCTCCATCAGACTTTCTCAGCAGGAACAGCCAGGTTTGAAATGAGAGGAAATGCTTGGCAGGTGTTCCCAGGGGACTGGCCAAAAATAAATGCACTCTCCAGTTAATTTCCATCTGAGTACTACTAACATTTCTCCTTTAAGAGTGCGGCTGAAGCATTTGATTTACACAAGGTGAGGCATTTGTTTGCAGTTGCCGGGGAGAGCCAGCACACAACAGGGAACATTCAGACCCATTTTAATCACCTATGTAAGGTGCCCACGCTCTCCATACAGACAAGGGATCTTTTAGGGTGTGATTCACCATAATTAGGAACCTACCTCTCACCTTTGATTATAGCAAGAGTCTAGACAGCTAGTGTTGGCAGAGAACTGACAGACTTAAAATTAGCTTGTACAAATATTCCCCAATGCATCGGATCTGCAAGGAAACAGACCGGAGGCTCTCTGGGAAGAGGGCTATAGCGAGTAGTACTCGACACTTGGCAGGCAGTGAAGAGCAGGTAAGGCTGTTTACAGGGAGCTCTACTCAGCTGTGACTTCCACCAGGCAAGTCCCTGGAGCCAGCACAGAACGCCGCAGGCTGGGCGAACCGGGTCCTGAAGCCCCCGAGCCGCTTCCCTCCGCTCAGCTGCTGGCACTGGAGGAGAGAAGTCTGCTGGATGTCAGCTCTGGCGCAGGACCAGAGCCGGCAGCATGGCGACCCGCCAACCCATTGCCCAGCAAAACCTACTCCCTCCTTCTGCACGAGGATGCAGCTGTGACTGAAGAGCCCGGGAATACCCTGAGTCCTGTAGCCTCGGGCTGCTGGGTGGTGCGGGCTGAGGGCTGCTTGGACCTGTCATCTCAAACTACTGCCTTTTTTTTTTTTTTTTTCTTTAAAGGAACTACTTGGATCGTAACTTTAATCAGGACTTCAGAAAACAAGGCATCTAGAAAATTTGACCAGATGCATTCTAGCTTCATTAAAGAATTTAAAATCCCCCCCCCCAAATTAGCAATTTTTTTACTTAAAAAAGAATTAAGTGTATTTGAAAATAGTGCCATAAAACAACACCTCAGGCAGGAGACAGACTAAGGTAGAAACGTAGTTCAGCCTCTGAAATGACTCGCTTTAAATTGTTTTTTTTTTCATTTTCCATCCCAGATAACTGTGTGGCAAGGCTGTGCATTGCTACATGACAGCTCGTTCTGCTTTTAAAACAGCAGCACTTCAGTAGCAGCTAAATTGATGCTTTTTATGTGTCCATCACTTACTGAGGGTAATTGATTAGTGCCTGTGTGGGGCTCTGAGATCTAACGGATTACGTGTTCTGAGCCTGCTAAATTATTTGAATAGATTTAGGAAGAAAAAGATTCTAAATCAGAATTTTGTGTGATCCAGTATTACCTTTCCCAATCAGCATTTCCCCTTCCCATATTTTTGCTCAGTTTGAAAAAGCTTGCTAAGCCCAGGGAGCAGATTTTCAATGGCAGCAAGAAGAGTTGAGCATGACACTTGTTAAAATATAATGTAAAGTGAGTATATTTTTCCACTGAAAGTTTCTCTGATGACTGTTTATTCCGCTTTTAAAGATTACAGCTTTAATCTAGCTCAAGAGAAGAAAATGGAAAGGTCACATCTCCGTCGAGCTCGGAGGAAAGCGATCCGACGGGCAGACGGCACTGCAGCCCTGGACAACATGCTATGCTCCAGCCTCACAACACATCCTCTGTGGTGCAATTTGGAAGCATTTAAGCTCAGCTGCCTTAAACACAGCCCGAACCAAGAATAGCCTCGGCTCCCGGGCACAGGTCAGGCGATGCTGAGTCACTTGCTGGCCGGGCCCCAGGCTTTCCAGCTGCCTTGGGCTCGGCCTCCTTAAAGACACAACTTGTGCCTGCCGCACACAGCCCCACCTCCAGCTGGGCATCACCAGACAGGGATTGCACCCTCGGATGCCAGGGAGTTTAGCCAGATGCATGATTCCAATATGAATTCCTGGTTCGTACCGCCCTGTTTCCCTCCAGCTTCGGAGCGCAGTACTGCTGCTGTCTTCCTGCCCATTCAAAGCTACATTCATACATCTCTTTGTAATTATGAATCAACTCCCAGGCATCGGTGCGCACCCCAGGCTCACACAGGACGGCAAACAATATACTGTCACGGGTTGCATCAGCTGCGCGATGCTCTCTCATGCCTTCAGGCTCGCTAAAGCTGATCCAACGCTAATATAATAATAGCCTTTTTACCAGCCTCCTCCCCCAACAATTACCGGAGGCTTGGAAAGCCATTGAAATGCAAATAGCACACGGAGAGGTTATTGGGGAACCAGACTGGGAAGGTACAAATGCTGTCCTGCTAGTTTCCTTTAGTTTGACACGAACGGGACTGTAACCCTGAATTTCTCTTTGTATAAACAGGGAGAGAGGCAATATTGTGAATGTACAGACGACCATGTGTAGCAGCTGAAGTGCATCTTCTCCAGCATCGCTTCTCTGTATCTGAGACCTCCGTTACTCCCCTTAGTTGCTGCAGTAGCAGAGAATTGCACAGCACAGGAGTGTCTGTAGCTCCCGTGACACGAGCGTGCCCAACTACACTAACTCACAGAAATGCACCCAGTGTGGGTTTGAGGGACCTTACCCTCAAGGAAAGGCACTGCAAGGAAAGGCACTGTGGAGCCTGCAGTTTCCTCTGTGGCCATAGAGGAAACTCAGAAATACAGCATCCCTGCCCGTTATCCCACCGCATCCTTCAACCCAGGCTCTTCTTCAGAGGACAGGAACCCCCCATGCTCTGTTTGCATACTATCTTTTCAGGTAATGTTTTCACCAAGGACATAAAACGGCTTTCTGGACCCAAGGCAGTCCTGACACTCGGCTGGAGCAGCCGCGAACACCAGCGTGTACCAGCTGCTGTGAGGTGACATGGGACTACGATGTCCCAGACACTTCTTGAGGCTCTCAGTCCCCATTAAAGCTTCAGGAATACCTCCTAAAAATAGGCTGCATCCTCATCCCCTTTTCTGTAGCAAAACAACCTATAAATATCACAAAGAACATGGTTACTGTGTTATTAACAATTCCCTACCCCCGTTCAAAAGAGCCATAGAGAAGAGGGTCCAGCACCCGGTGCACAAGGGGCAGCCTGTTTGCTTTGGCGAGGAGGCGGCTGAGGGCAGCTCTAACAGCAGTTAACAGCCACTCAAGGGTTGTTATTAACACGACAGAGCCAACACAGGTGGGGGTAATGGCTAAAGGGCCAGTGAGAGGGGCAGACTGAACCCAGGAGAATCTTCTTCCCAAGGAAGTGCGACCGCACGGCCATTGGGCATCTCAAGGGAGGTGGGGGAACTTTCAGCCCTGGAAGTTTTAAGACGTGGCTGTGGCTGATGTAACCTGGTGTCCACGGGTCCCGCTCCGAGGGGGCCTTTGGGCTGGAGCCCTCCAGAGGTCGCTTCCAGCCAACAATTCCATAGCTCCGTAACCTCCACGTTAAATACTTGCAATAAAAGGGTGAAACTGCAGCAGCTCCTTCCTTTGTACTTCTGTACTTTCCCTGGAGTAGGGCAGAGCCCCCAGCACCTCTGCGGCCTCCCAGCCGGAACGCGCGGCTGCCCCAGCGCCGGGGGTCCTGCCCGCGGCCCCACGCGGCTGTCCCTGCCCCCCGGCTGCTGCTGCCGGGGGGTGATGGACGGCGGGGTCCGGCAGCAGCAGTCCCAACCCCTCCCCGCTTCCCCGCGCGTCTCCCCATCGCTGTTTGCCGCCCGGATCTCCCCGCTCGGGCGAGCAGATGTGGGGCTGACGTCGGCGGCAGCCCCGCTCACGCCCGGCGGAAGGATGGTCACCGGCGCCGCGTTTTCGCCGAAAGGAAGAGGCCGGCCGATGCCGGGGCTCGGCCATCCCCCGGGGGCCGCGGACTCTCCCTTCAGACGCCCCCTCCCCTGTGTGGGGCCGGGGCCGGGGCCGGGGCGCG
>VZTE01000369.1:1687726-1705786 GCA_013397775.1 Eulacestoma nigropectus | reverse complement strand
ACGTGATTTTTTTTTTTCAACCCCCCCCCCCCCCCGACAGCACTAAGCTTTGAGCTCATGTATGCTTTCAAAAACACCCACAGATCCCAAACAGGTCTTTTACTTCATGCAGAAAATAGAGCATTTTTAAGTGAGGTTAAACATATATTTGAAAACAAAGTGTATTCCTTCTTTCTTTTTTGTAGTGATGGTCTTAACTAAGTGAATTATGTAGATAGTTTCACAGAGAAAATCTCAGAGCCACAACAGTTTGCAAACAGTTGGGTTTGTAAGTGTTGGTGCTATTTCCTCTCCAAATAGGGTCAGAAAGAGCAAGAGACCTGTTGCTGGATTTCTCTTTGAACTCAGTGAGCTCTTAGTTTTATGTTTAAATTATTTCATGCTACATCAATGGCACAGAGTGCTCTGATTATACATCACCTGTTCCCCTGGTGATGGGGATGCAGCATGTGCAGGGCATGGGAAGTAGCAGAAGCTGGATACACACCCCAAATTCCCCTTTTCAGAGACTTCTCAAAACTCTTCTAGGAAAGTGAGGAGCCAAACTCACCTTATTGAAAACAAGCTGTTGCAAAAGGCCAAGGGATGTGGCACGGCTTCCCTCACTGTGGGCGAGCCAGGAGGGGTGGTCTCACAGCTGCCAGCTGGGTTCCTGCACCACCTGTTCAAAGTTATCTCCAGCAGATCTCTGCTGCTGCTTTCTACTTGGAGGGTGCACCCCGCCACCCTGCTGTCTCTCCATGCTGGCTCCTTCCCTCGGCAGCACCACCTAGATCTGGGATGCTCCAGGAGTAGCAGAGCCGGATCACCCAGAGCACAGTGGGAGCGTCGGTGGGCGAGGAGGATGCAGGCAGTGAGCAGCACAGGCTGGAGTCTCAACCTCTCCCCACCTGACCCGAATACCCCATGTTTGCACGGGAAGGTGCTGTGGGAAGGTGGGGACAGCAGTGGCCAGGAGGGAGCCCCGCAGTGGAGCTGCGGTGACAAGGCAGACAGATCCCCTCAGCCAGAGGAGAAGGCTGAGCCCCCCATGCTCTCACAGAGCCTCGTTCCATCTGTCAGCATTGGCCAAGTCTTCATTCCCACCATTCCTCTGCTTCTGGTTTTAAGTAGCACAGTGTGACAGGAGCATCACATCCCAAGTGATGAACCAGCATTTTTACTGTGTAATTCCCTATTTACCTACTTTTAACTACAGCGTCTTCTCTTGATCTTTATCTGATGAGAACGATCTTTTTCCACCGGGAATCAGGTGATAAGCATTTAATCTCCTGCTTCAGTTTTCTTTGGGCTCCTGCATCACTGACTCTGTCATCAGTTGTTCTGCACTGGGTTGTGAACAAAATGCTTTCATGCCACAATTTGTAGTCTGGTTGATAAATGGGCATCTTTGGCCGTAGGCAAATTCATAGTCATTACTTAATGTGTAAGCAGAAATCAAATGGCTAATGTGAATGTACATTGTAATCTTTCTGGGTGGACAGCAGGCAGGAAATCATGGAAGCAGCTGTGTGTAATCTCAACTGGCAACTCAGCCCCGCACGGCCATTTGCTCACTCCCCCCACATCGGGATGGGGAAGGGAATTGGAAGGGTAAAAGTGAGAAAACTCATGGGTTGGGATAAAGGCAGTTTAACAGGTAAAGCAAACCAAGGAATTCATTCCCCACTTCCCATGGCAGGCAGGTGTTCAGCATACTCAGGACAGCAGGGCTCCATCACCTGTAACGGTGACTTGGGAAGACAAACACCATCACTCCAAACATCCCCCCTCCCTCCTCCCCAGCTTTATATGCTGAGCATGGTGCCATATGGTCTGGGATATCCCCTGGGTCACTTGGGGTCAGCTGTCCTGGCTGTGTCCCCTCCCAGCTCCTTGTGCACCCCTGTCCTCTCGCTGTGGGGTGGGTGAGGAGCAGGAAAGGCCTTGGTTCTGGGTAAGAACTGCTCAATGATAACAAAAACATCTCTCTGTTATCAACACCATTTTCAGCACAAATCTGAACTACAGCCCCATACCAGCTACTATGAAGATAAAGAACTCCACCCCAGCCTAAACCACCACATCCCCCAATTTTCAGCCCTGCACCCACAGTTATAGGAGGAAAAGGAACTTGCTGTGTTTTTTGACCTTCACTAGGAATTTCAAACCAGGTAAGATGGGGTCCATGTTTCCAATGTTTAATCACCTAAGGCTGGGTGAAGGCTGGGGGCAGGGCACTTGGGCACAGAGAGTGCCAAGGTTGCCCCCGAGTGGTTTCAGCTCAGATCCTGCTCCTGCTCCCACTCCCAACCTGCCTGTCCCTGACAGGACTGGCTCTCAGCAGTGCTGCACCAGACCATGGCTGTCTGGGGAAACCAGGCTGGTGCCTGCTGGGCAGTGGGATCATGGCACCCCCACATCTCCCCTTCCCTTGCTGCCAAGGCAGTAATCCAGTTTGCCAGCAGAGGCCTGCACACAGCATCTGGTGGGGAAAAACCCGAGCCCAGGGTGACACTGTTGTTTTTTTCTGTCACTGAAAAGTCATCTGTAACCATTTTCTATCCTGTACAGTGCTAATTAACCCTCAGCCTCTTGCAAAGTGATTGGGGTGTGGGAATAAAATAATAATGCTGTCCACATCCTTTCCCCTTTTGGTATATAAATTGTTCTTCCTTAAAAAAAATCCCAAACAAACAGCAAGAAAGTGGAAAGGAAAACCAGCTCCCTTTCTTATCAGATACACCTTTAAGTTATGAGGGTTGCATCTGGGGCATTTTCCCACAGTCCCAGGGAGGGTCAGATATTTGCAGAGCTCCTGTGAGGGCTGGGATGGGCTGAGCTCCCCCTGCCCTCCTTAGTCCTTGGCCACAATGTCCTGGTACCCACTCCAGGCATGGAAAGCTGAGCATCATGCCGTCCTCCTCACAAGTACAGAGCTGGGCTCAGGCACACCCTGGAAGGGGAGGAATCTTAAATATTTGAGCTTTAAACCTTTCAGCTTTTTGCTCCGGGTGCAATTGATCTGGGACTAATTGAAAGCAGGTTTTGGCAGTGGTGTGGCAGAGCCCTCTTTGACAAAAACCTCAGAGAACAGCTATCGTATTAAAGCTGCTTAGAGAACATCACCTGCTCCATGCACAGAGATGGCAGAGAGCCCTGGAAACCTGGAAAGCTTTGAGTACTGATACTGAAGAAAACTGTTTAGATTGGCATCTTGTGTTGCCAGAGCAGGGCTCCCTGGTCTCGGACCATGCTGGGATGGAAGAGCTGCTGAAACATTTATTTCACGTGGAGCTAGAGATGGGGCAGCCCTGACCATCAGCTGCCAGCCCAAGGCATTTCATGGGAAACCCCCACACAAAGCCTTTCCTGGCTGTGGTCCTGGTGACCTTGATGGGGCTTTGCTTTCCCTCGGAGCTGTTCAGGGTTGCTGCTGGCATCCAGAGCTATTTGTCTATCTGTAGGAGGGGCCCTCAGCTTTCAAGGGTTCCTTGCAGCCTCCATGCCAGCCCCTGGTAAATAGGGCAGGCTCTGGGCGAGCCAGTTACCAGATGCAGCTGTTGGCATAGAGAAGTCAAAGGCGCTTCTCTCTGGGGTTTTAAACCTTGCTGTAGAGGAGTGGGAAAGGCTGTGCAAGAGGGCAGCAGATGAAACACTCCTCCCTGCTGTGTTTTTTGTCTGTTGTCTGCAGAGGGACCTGCTGGCAGCTCCCGATGTGGTCATGGCAGCACAGGCTGAGCCCCTGGCTGCTCCCCGGGGGCTGTGGGATGCAGCAGGGTGCGCAGCCTGGTGCTGCTTCTTTAGGTGCTTTGGGAGCAACCTGGAGGTCTGTCCTTCCAGGCTGGGGAGAAGATGCTTTTGGACCTTCATGCAGCCCTCAGCATGGTGCAGGGTGGATGGGCACTGCATCCCTTGAGCATCCAGTGTCTGGCCAGGCAGGTCCCAGTGAGGGCTCACCTTCTACTCACCAAAACACCCTTTTGGCCCTGCCCCACGTCATGGTGCCAGTGATGTCTGCTGGGAAGGAGCCTGGTGCAGGCTGGTTTTGCTGGTCACATTTTCCTCACCAGCTCCATGACTCCTGCTGGGTGTAGAGCTTATTGGGTACTGCTGCCAAATAATTTATGTTGTTCCTAGTAAGCCTTGAAATCAAATTGCAACAGACACCTGCTTCGCGTGCGGCTGCCCCAGTGCACAGAACTGCTGCGTTATCCTGTGGCTTAGAGCCCAAGTGAGGGATGTTGTCCTGAGCTGCAGACTCCAGAGCTTGCACTGAGGCTGTGCTGCCTCTCCTGCCCTATCCCAGGGCATTGGCTGGAGGACAGGGCAGAGCTGGGGTTGTCGTGGAGCTGCGGTTCCCAGCAGGGACCCGAGGGCAGCGTAGGCGTTAGAGCCTGCACGGGTCAGGACAGCAGTGCCCTGGCTGTAGTGGAGGCTTTTAGGCATTTCCCTTAATAGGTTTCAAAAACAGCCACCATCCTCCACAAAGAGAAAGTCTTCATTATGCAAATTCTCATCTTAAAGCTTTATTCATGTGCTTCCTGGCAGGCTTTCCTTTAATCTCAAGAGCGAGATTGCTTGGAATTACCATATACCCTTGTTAATTGCATTAAAAAAAAAAATTCAGCAGAGGTTGTTTTTGCCATAATCAAGAGTGATTTTTGATTAGTACTTCTGAAAATCAAAATGTTTCACTGAGAATAGAGAGCAAGGACAGCAGCATTCCCTCATCCCCCGCAAGGAGCAGGGGTCATCCCAGCTGGGGAAATGTGTCCCACTGCTCTTGACTGGTCATGCCCTGGGCTGGAGTGGTATAGCCCTAGCATCAGCTGTTGGTCCCACTGCTGGGGTGGATGCAGGGGACTGTTTCTCCCACACTTAGAGCCCTTCCACCCCTTGCCCTGGTGGGCTGCCGACAGCTTGTTTGTGCAGGGCAGCCAGTCTTCCCTGGCAGCAGCCGAGGAGATTGATTGGAAGTTCAAAGTCTGCTTTTCAAGGCAGAGCTGCCTTGAGGAGGAGGTCTGTGCTGAGGAGGCAGCCTGGCCTGTCTGCAGAGAGCAGTGCAGCTGCACAGACGCTGCCCTTAGCCACCTGCCCCACCAGCACTGCTCCCAGAGACTGTCTGTGACACCCCAGCTCCAAGGAGCACTGCTCTCCCTACACACATGGAACTGTGCTTTGGCCTTAGCAGTCAGCAAGGATTTGGGATTCACAAGTAAATTTCCCACATATTTGGCAGTGGCTGGGGCCAGTGGCCGGACAGCAGTGGTGGAGGCATTGGCAAGTCCAAAGCTCTGCTCTGTCCTGACTGGGATCACTGCTCTGGCCAGTGGTGTCGTGCCATTGCCTGCCCCAGGAGAGGTCCCTGGGGACCCTCGGTGCTGCCCCAGGTACCCCAGCTGCTGCAGGGTAGACCTGTGCCCATGGAGGAGCAGCCATTTACTCCCCACAGACTTCTGAGGCTGTGTCTCTGCTGAGGTGGCAGAAACCGCACTGTGAGGATGCAGCCCAGAGGTCCAGCAACACGGCTCTGCTCCCAAACCCCTCCTTCCCCACTGCCCTGCCCAGAGGTCCCAGCACAGCTGTGGGTGCCCAGTCTCGGGAAACCACCTGTGTGTGCTGACATCATAACTTGGAACCAAAAAGATGAGGTTGGTCACTGGGGACACCCTTTTGGCTACCTCAGCACTTGCTTTCCTGCTTTCCTCCTGCTCCTCCACCCGCTGCGTTGCTCCTAAGGTGGATGCATAAAAGTCAGGCAGTTGGAATTACTTTCTGCTGCCCTTGTACCTGCTTTGCATTCTCCCGTAATCTCCCGGGCTGTCAATCTTGTACCATTGCAGGCTCTCTATTCCCAGGGAAGCTAAACACATATATATTGCACAAAGAGATCCGTGGGCTGGCACTAAAAATGGAATACACCTCGCTCCGAGGGCTGCAGACGGCCTGGCAATATACTGGGTGTGAATTATGATACTGTAATTCAAGCTTTGTCAAACAGAGGGGCTTAATTAGAATATATATATAATTGTAAAAACTAAAAAGCTGACGAGTACAATTGGGTGTTTGAGCTGCCTGCTACAGAAAATAATGAGGAGAGAATACATTAAGGCACAAACCCCTTCTACCTTCAAAGAGCAGCTAGCTCTGATTAAAAATACCCCTGGCAAGGCGAGGGGATTCGGCAAGAGTGGGGGGAGTCTGCCGTGCTGGCTCGGCCATAACTCTCACCCCTGTTCTACAGCTTCTGCCGGACACAGCTGCAGCCTTGGGGTCCCCCCACCTCCCCACTCTGGCATTGGGGGATTCATATTGGGTGCCATGTGATGTCCCAGCTTGGTCTCTTTGGATTGTCAGATTAAATAAAAATACAGAAAAAGTATCTCATTTGCCTATTCCCCCCTTGCCACAGAGCTGCAGTGCCATGGATGCTCCAGTGCCCTTGGCTGGTGGCACACAGGGCTGGAATTGTCCCCAGTTGTCCTTGGGGATGTGCGTTTTCTCCCGGCAGCCAAAGAGCAGAGTTCTTCCAAAGACCCAGTGCAAGGGTAGGGAAAAAAATAACCCAAACTAGCCTAATCATCAGCCCTGACAAGGATCCCATGCTGCTCCCCAGCACTGAGCAACCAGCAGGAGGGGTTTTGCGTATCACTGCTATTGTGGCCCTGTAATGGGTTGTAGGTGGGGGATGTCCTATGGAGGAGGTGACATGTCAGGCAGGACCCTGACACTGCTTCATGGGCATTATAGACAATCTCTGCTGCAGCTCAGCAGCTTGTGAGTGCTGATGTGTAGGAATGGGCCCCAGCCCCTCCTGAAAAGTATAAACCCTTAACGCAAAGATACTCTGTGCTGTGCATGGGTTCCTATCAGAGAATGGGCTTTGGAAGCTCCCCTCCTCCACTGATTGTGGAGCAGTGGCAGGGCCCCAGGAGCAAAGGGATTGCACAGGACAGTGCAGGGAGCAGCTGTACTGCCTCCAAAAACACTGCGTATGCATGGTAAACACACATACCAAGAGCTGGTGGGGTTTTCAGTGTCTGGCCATGAAGTTTCAGATTTGTTACCACTTAATAACTGAGTAAAAGAACAAGGAGAGCATTCCAGTCTTATCTGTCGGAGTGAGCAGGGGAGTTTCTGTGCCTGTGACGGCAGCGCTCGGTTATTGATCCATAAAAGGTGTAATACGTCTCTATAACACCCTTTCCATGAAATAATGTTGTCATCTTCAATTAACTGGCAATCTATTATCAATCCTTGCCAGTGCCTGGGGGAGTCCTGGAAAAGTATGTCAGTTTGCCATGGGCAGCATTGGGAAAGCCCTGAGTAACAGGCTGTGCCAAGCCCTGCAGCTCCTTGGGAAGGTTTTACTGGGCAATTCAGTGCATTGGCAGTTTTTCCCAACCCTCACTTGGGCAACATTCCCACCTCTCCTGCCAGTGTGGGGAAAGCTCCCAGGATGCAGGTCCAGTCCAGGACACCTTAGCAGTTGTTGTTTACCTCAGCCCCATGAGCATGGAGGGCCCTGAGCACCTTTCACCCCTCTTGGCCCCCTCATGTGCCAGCTGACTGTTCAGAGAGTGGTTTTGGAAGGGGCACCTCCTCTCATCCTGCAGGGAGAGTTGCCAAGGGGAGCTGTCACCAAACCCAGGGAGGTGTAAATGTGTCTCAGCTGGTGGGTCCAATGAGCCCCCAAAGCCAGGCAAGGGGGCCCCATTTTTTGGGACACTGTGTTCCCTGGAGGGCCCATGTCCCCACCGAGGGTACATCTCCGTGCATCCCCACAACCCCCCACTGGAACGTGTAAGCTGCACACACCCTGCAGCTGCCCACTCCCCCCACTTGCTATTTGGGCTCCTACACCAACACGGGGAGGTTATGCTAACATAGGGCTCAGCGTGCAGCAAGTCAGTGCCTTAATATTGACTTAATTGTGGAGAGCAGAGGGAGCGAGGGGGAGGGAAGGGAGGGTTCCTGGCATACCGGTGCGAGTTGGTGCTGCCACCACATCCCTCCTGCCAGCTCACGTAGTGATGGAATATTTTCCCCAGTCGGGTTGGTAACGCTTCTCATCCCGCCAGAGACGCGGCGTGGGTTTCCCCTTCTGCCTATTTTTAAGCACGCTTTTAAATAGAAAGACAAAAATGACGGAGCCCTGTTGGTTCCTGAAAATCCAGTAGAGACTGGGGAAAAAGCCCTTCTGGGAAAGGAAGACTGCACAAAATTGTCAGACTGACGAGGCTGGGACAGTTGGCCAGCACAGTGATGAGTGTGTTGAGTCTCAGCAGGGATGTTGGCGGTTTGGCAGCCCCCTGTGCAAGCCCTGGAGCTGGGCAGGTGTTTTTCAGCACTATGGATGGCCTTGCACATTCCTGACTTTGCTCCTTTGCACTGACAGACCACTTGTTAACCCTGCGGCTTCACCCAGGCTGTCAGAGCAGGAGAGCATCGCCTGTCTCACAGTGCCAATACTTCACCAGCAATAAGGCCCAAGAGGGAGAGATTTTGGGAAGGGAGGAGAGAGGCATGGAGGGAGGCTGAGGGTGGCAGACACAGCCCTGCTGTGCTGAGCAAGAGGCTCTTCTGCATGCCTCTCCCTGTGGATTTCACACAGATTTTCCCTGCATCGCCCGCTGCCGGCCGTTCCTCCAGGCTCGCAGGGAGGCGTTGGCACTGTTCAGCTCAATGAGAAATACAGCGTGGGCTGGGACACTCGTTCCTTACACACCCCCTCCAGCAGTGCCTAATGCTGAGCCTTTGCCGGGGGGAGAAGCCCACAGCGGCTTCCCAGCCCCAGCCCCTGCACATACATCACCCTCAGGGCTGCTGAGAGTACGTTTAACAGACGGCAGATGAGATGAGAGGTGATGTGTGAGTTAAGTGGAACCGGAGCTGCAGCTGTTGCAGTACTTAGTGACCATTCTCAGTAGAAGTTTTTCGCTGAAATGCTGATACCTGCTTTCTGATGGACTGGTGCCTTCCCATTGTTGTTGTCCTTGTCAGTAAAGCTTTAAATTTATTCATGAAGCACGCTGGAGCTCAGGTGGCAATAGCTAAATCCATTTAGCGGTAGGAATAAGAGGAAAGCCATTTTAATGTTCTCTTGCAGTGCTGCAGTACTTAGCAAACCCAAAGGATATTAATTACTCAGCATGCTCTGAGATGTAAAAGCATGAATTTATCAAGACAAATACATTCAGAACTAGGGTAAGTCAACAGTAATTAATGCCATGCAAAAAAGAGATGGAGAAAGGAAGGATTAGCTGACCCTGTTGCAGGAGAACATGATGTAGCCCTGAGTTATCCCTGGGATATGGGACTGGAGTTGTGGTGAGGCATCTCTAACAAAAAAATCTGCCTGTGCCTGTCAGGTATATCCCTGGAATGGGGGTTTGGTCGTGGTTCGCATTTCCAAGGCAGAAATGATGCAGGTGGCCTCTGAAATGCTAAGTCGTGCTTGGCAGCCAGCAACAGCTTTTTCATGCAAAACCTTTGATGTTGGAAGGCACTTGAGAAGAAGAGGGGCATAGGGCTTTTTTGTTTGTCACCGAATTTGTCTGCACTGTCCCAATGTTTTCATGGTGTTTAGCAAACATATAATCGTGAGCACAGCCAGAGATGAGTGGCAGCTCGAGAGATGAATTGGTAGGCTCTCCTTGACAAATTTAAGCATAACATGTGTCTTTATACCGCATCCATTAGGGCAGACAAATGGAAAATCCAGAGATGACTGCTCTGCAATTTAACAGTCACAGCATTTGGAGAGGGCTGATGTCTTCCTCATCACGAGTGTTGGGTCAGGCTTGAAAAAAA
Source organism: Eulacestoma nigropectus (assembly GCA_013397775.1). NCBI lineage: Eukaryota > Metazoa > Chordata > Aves > Passeriformes > Eulacestoma > Eulacestoma nigropectus. The sequence goes on along the minus strand of VZTE01000369.1, from coordinate 1,695,991 downwards.
ACAGCAAAAAACTAAAGCAATTTGAGCAAACAAGTCTAGCCATGCCTTAGGTAAAGGTGGTTTACTCTGTGTGGAGTGAGTACAGCCAGTGCTGATTCTTTGTCTCCAGGTCATGGGGATGACGCAGATGGCTTCAACCTAGAAGATGCCCTGTTTGACCCCGTCACCAAGCGACGTAAGTCACATTTACGCATTGTTTTAAAGAGGAGAAAACAAATAGATATTAATAGATGCGATTTGTTCTTTGGGATCTGATGCTGGTGGGAGGGTGGTAGAGGACACAACTGCCTCATCATCTCTGCCTGGGAGACACAGGGTCTGGGTTTGCAGACAGGTGGAGCTGGGGACAGTCCTGGAGAAGCTGGCTGCTGACCAGGTGCCCTTTGCTTACTGACTCCTCTGAGGAACCACAGAGGCACAGTGCACCTGTGCTCTGAGGTAGCAATGGCACTGAACTTGCCCTTTTGGCTTCCTTGCATCCCTCAGGAATGCCTTCCAGCAGGCCTGGCCCTGTTGGCCTAGAACCAGTGCATCATCCACTCCCTTCCCCAGCTGGGGAGGGCAGCTCACTGTGCCCAGCCAGGCAGGGGCAGCACCGGGCCCTTCCCTGCTCCCATTGCTGTGTGGTGCCCGGGAAAGCAAAGTCAGGGGACTGCTCTGCTTTGCTGGAGTTCCAGTGTAGCCCATCAGTCCAAGGAGACTCACTTCCTTGGGGAGGGCCTCGCTGCTGGCACGCAGCATTCAGCATTTGGTGTTTTACAGCCCAAGGAGCAAACCTAACTGTCAGCACAGCAGCTGAGGGATGGGAGAGGAAAGGTCACGCGCCTTTCCCCAGTGCCAAGGGCTGAGCCCAAGAGCACCGTGCACCCACACACGTCTCTGGCTCCCTTTGCTACCCAGCCATGGAGATGCTGTGGCAGAGCTGCAGATGCCAGCACCCAGGACCCCTCGCTGCCCAGCCCTCCCCACGCAGTTCATGGTGACTGTCCCCAGACCCAGCACCTGGCAGGGCAGCGGCGGCGATTGCTCCATGAGCGATGCTGGGCTCTGGGATCATGCAGAATAAACCCACATGTATTGAAGGGACAGCTGTAACAACGTTTGAAACCTCTTGTGCTGTTGTCTAACAACACATGGACACTTATGATGTGTTACTTTGGAGTCTGTGGAATAGAGGATGCTCTCTGCAGCTCTCCTGCTGCGTGCCAGGATAGGCCATGGGGTACCAGACTTGGGCAGAGGGCTGATGCAGCTCATTTAGAATTTTGCAAGCCCTTTAATGCACCATGTGAGGAGACATGGTTAGAAATGACTAATGGCCACCTCATGTGGAGGGAGGGAAAGTGGTGTTCCCCAGCCTGGAGTCCCAGCAGTGGGCGAAGGGAAGAGGCAGCACTGTCCCCATGGCCTCCCCAGCTGCTGCATCCCACTCTGGATTTGTGGTGTCAGCCCCAGAAAAAAGCAAACCAAGGGTCTGGAGTTGGGTCACATCAAACCATACCAGCGTGCTGGAAATGAAGCCCAGCAGCACCACTCCAGTGGAATGGAAATTAATGGGAATGGAGCAGCCACAGCTCTTGCTCATAATTTATTCATATACTTGGTAATGCCAGCCACTATTAATAGGCAGTGGTTTCCATATTGCTCCCTCCCTCCCCCTTTCAAAGGCTGGCTGTAGCTTGTTTTAGCCCAGGAGCAGCTAGGGGGGCTGGGGTCTGAGTATCAGGGTGTCACTGACAGCCCTCCAGCTGACAGGGAACCTCCTGTGCGTAACACAGCACGGGAAATTATCTGTCACTGGACTGACTGACCAGGCCAGGGACAACGAAACGTTGGCAACTCACTGCCGGTTTCCACGCTGTTCTGTACAGCGTCTGTCCTTGCCTGTCTGCTGCTGTATCCAGGAGCCTTAGAGCAGATTGTTGCAGCTCCCTGCTCTTCACCAGCTGGGATGGGATGCTGGCTCAGCCCAAGGCAGCAGTACCCTATGGAGCACTGGGCTCCGTTCTCATCCATGGGCAGTCCCGATCCCTGTGGGACATTGTGTGCAGGTTGTTCATGATCCTGTACCCTGAGTTTACAAATGCAGATGTCAGAAAGTTGTGGTGAAATCTTTGCCATTTATTCTCAATCCAGAGCTGACATTTTCGGTAATGCCTATGACTAACACTTTTCCTCTCCATCTGTTCTGTCACAGCCACTCCCAAGGGCCCCAGAAAGCTGGCAGGTGGGACAGGTGAGACCTTCTTGCGTGCACATCATCTCAGCCCAATGTGGGGTGCACTTCCCGTGGGATTGAACTGTGTGAGCCCCCGTGGGCTGCCCGTGTGTGGCTGGGTGCTGCTGCCTCAGCAGCTGCTTTGGGACCCCTTCACTTTCCATAGGGAAGCTGCAGCTGGTGTGTGCACATGCACTGCTCCTGTGCAGCCAGAGGAATGCAATATTGATATTTCTGTCCATGCTGAAGGTGAGTGGCAGTGGAGCATTTACAGCCAAGGCAGAATTTCGCACACTTAGCAGTATCCTAATGGAGAAGACACAAATCACTGCTCAGCTACACAAGAGCTTTTGTTCCTGTCTGCATGGCACCTGCTAGCTTTCCTTCCAGGAGGAAGTCCAGAGGATATTTTCCTTCCTTTTTTTATTCCAAGATATCCCCAACCTCCACGGAAAGTCCCATCTTGGTGCCACTTCCCCATCCAGGGGAGAGTGGGTCTCTGACTGTTCGTGCACATCAAATGTGCTGGCTGGCCAGCTCCCAGCCATGCTACAGTTGAGGAAGCTCCCTGAAATTCACATGAGTTTTGTTGCCAGCAGCTCCTCTGGCTCAGTTCTGGCCAGAGAGTCCTCGTTAAATACAGCATGGTCACAGGAGCCGAAGTTTGCTCAACTCCGCTAGAGGAGTTTGCAATAAACTGCATCAGGGCAGCGCTCAGAAGTGAATCCGCTCACCCTCGCATGAGGATCTTGGCACAAATTTAAGCAAATTCAACTGTCTGGCTCCTTGGCCACCATGGTCTTTTCTAGGGACAAGAAAAGCCAAGTGCCAGAGGCACGTGCAGAGTCAGTGTTTGGATCGCAGCCCGAACGAGAGGTTGTTCGATCCAGTAAACTCTCCCTGGGAAATGGACACATGCGAAGGCTGAGGCTTTGTCTCAGACAGTTGCTTCTTCCCCAGGGAGTGTTTTTTGGATGAATGATGGCACTGAGAAGCTCCTGCAGAAGCTTCCATGCCCTGCCCCCTCTCTGTGCATGCCCTGCTCAGCTCAAGGTCACTCACGGGCACAGGGAGCAGCATCCCAGCCACTGGCTCAGTCCCACAGTCCCTTCCCATCTGCACCAGCTCTCAGGAGATGCTACAGGTACTAGCAGGAGTCGCCCAAAAGTGAATTATTTTCAGGTTACTGGGGCTGGGCAGCAGCCACAGCTGGGATGGGGAGAGTGAAATGGTGGTCAGGCTTTTCTGAAGCTTTTGTAATAGGTCACGATTGAGCAGCAGAGTGGCTGGACACCCTCTCCAGCTCCAGCCTGACGTGGGAGCCCCTGGTAATGGTGCAGCATGACGTGCACAACACCCACAGAGCGGGGTGTGTGCCAACAGCCTTGTGCTGTCCTCACAAACAGTAGTTTAACAATCTCTTCTCTCCTGCAGACTTAGATTTGGCTGATTACTTTAACACGCCTGTGGAGACTACCACCAAACCAGCCAAGCCGACTCCCAAGCCCTTCCCCAGGCCAGGGAAGCCAGGTAATGCAGAGCTCCCTGCAGGCTCGAGCATCCGCGGGGCACCCAGGGGGAGGGGTGCCCCCAGTGCCAACGCAGCTCAAGTTGTGCAAAGACCAGAGCCCTGAGCTGGCCCAGTGCAGCCCCAGTGTCCCAGCAGGGAGGGGGCCTCCCCTCACAGCACTCATCTGAACCCACCTTTCAGAGGGTAACATCATTTTGGTCTTTTTTTTTCCTCTCTTCAGACAACGGCTTTTGGGATGTCATTCGCACCACCACGACCAAGCAGCCAAAAACAACAAGAGCCCCTCCTAAGCGTAACCCAGGTGAGCATCATCTCCACAGCCCCTGCCGCTTCACCCCGGCTCTGCTGCTGGCACGGGGGGAGGATTTGGGATGTGCCATGATGGTGGCATTGCCCTCATCCAGGTATTTCCAACCTCTGGTCTGTTTGCTCACCTGAGACACCTCAAGAGAAAACAAATATCAAAAACCACAGAGAAGACAGGGCATCTGGGCGTTACCCTGCACTTCCCAGGGGACCTCGGTGGCTCCTGACGCATGTTTCATTCCCGTGCCTGCTGGAAGGCTGTGAGCTGCCTGTCCTCCCCATCATGGTACAGCTGTGTTGGGCTCCACTGGCACACACCCACAGGCTCAGGACACGCTGTCAGCTGGGCATTCTGCTGCCTGCCCAGGCAGGGTTTTGGCAAAAAGCACTCCCAGACTTAAAAAAAAATTCAAAGAAATAAATTTTAGATCAGAATAAACTCGGGAGTGCACTGGTGGGAGGGCTGAGGAGCTCAGTTGGCTCCGTGCCGTGGTTTAGCTGCTGTTTAGCAGAGACAATATCCTCTGTCAGAGCCAGGCTGCTTGGGGGGACCAACTGAGCATTCACAGAGGGAAATAACTCCAAGGAATCAAGTCACAGGCCATTCCAGCCGGCACATGAGCATGGTGCAGCCACCTCCCTCCCTTCCACTGACTGGGCCCTTGGGGCACCAGTTTGGCTCTGACTTTTCCTATTGGCCTCATTTATCTGATTACCTGGCACTTCAGCCGTGGGGACACTGTTTCTGCAGGAGGGACATGGTTTTTCCCACCACAGCAGCGTGGGGGCATGGAACAGGATGGGTTTGGAAGATCTGCCATGAGGCTGCACAGCAGAATTGGGAGATGCTTGTGTCAGGGGCTTCATCTCTTTCACCAGTGCTTTTCCCTGATTAATGAATAAATTGCAGACTTCCTCAGCCTGTCACCACACTTCTAACCCTGATCTTGTTTTCTAGAAAAGAATCCTATGGATTTAGACTTGGCTGATGCCCTTGATGATAAGAACGATAGGAAAGATGGTGGGAGGCCGGACATAAAGCCAGGTGAAGGTAGGCTGAGCTCTCCTCTCTGTCCTGCTTGCTACCAGCCCTGCCGTTCCCTGGGACCTGCAGGAGAGCCTTCCCATCTCTTCACTGCCAGACACCATTCCCACCAAGTGATGGGATAAAGAGAAACAGGTGCTGCCTGGTCCAGTGTCCTGTCCATTGCCAGCATCCACCGCCCCTGTCCTGCCTGCTCAGAGTGGGGACATTTCCACAGGCAGCTTGGTCCTGAGGAGGGAAGGAGCCTCTTCCTCACTGGTCCGTGGCAAAAAGGGACTCTTCCTAATGTCTTGCTCCCTCTCTTTGTGCAGATTTTTTTCCCCAGGGTCTCTTCTGATCCATTAAGTTGTGGTGGTTGTGTTGAGTCCCCCCATCCCCGTACCAGGCAGCTCTTTGACCGAGGGCATGTGCTGCTGGGGTTCATAGTCACTGCCAAGATATAAATCTAGAGCAGGCTCAGGTCCCAGTATAACACACACTCTGGGCTGGGAGGGTTCTTTTTCCATCTCTGAAATACTCCAGTGAATGAATCATTTGTCTGTGAGGATTGTTCCCCTGAGCACTTGAGCTGGGAAACAGACTTTGCACGGCTGGTTTATTGATGTCGGGATGGCCGTATACCCTGCTCGCACGCGTAATTAACAGGCAGGTATTTTATTACATTGTATTAACTAGGTGACTTGTCTGCACTTCGGTATTCCGGGCTTGCTGAGGTTTCAGGCTCCTGCAGGAAAGGTTGAGGCGTTGAGCTGCTGGAACGTGGCACTGGCCACAAACCAGCACACGCGTTCCCCTGGCATCGCTGCTCCCTGGACTGCCTGGGACCTCTCCAGGCTCTGACATAGTCAGGGCTTTCATTCTTTTCACACTCATTACTAAGCCCGTAAATCTGTGTTTTGTGGTAAGCTGGTGAATAAGGCAGTCTCTTTCAGGCTGTTAAGGCAAAGGAAACCCTTCCCAAGGCACAGCATCAGAGGAGGAACCTTTTGCTGTCTTGGTGTTGGGTCTCTGCTCCCATCACACACCTTGCTGCACCTCAGGGCTCCCTCTGGGACTGGAGCTGAGATGTTCAACAGCACCACTCATTCAGCTGCAGATTCATAGACCCTGTTTCTCTGTACTTATCCTGCATTAATTAGACTTGCCCACTACAAGATAACTTTTTCACCTGTACCGAAACATGCTGGTGCTCAATTTTTCCCCTGGATTACTCTGTCCCTCTGGGAAGGATAAGGGTCAGCTCCTGCCTACAGGACCCCAGGTCCAGCTGGTGCTGCCAAGGGCTCACTGGTCCCCAGCAGCATGGCCACGGCACACACAAACCACTTCTTCCTGCCTTCTCCACTGCCAGCTGAGGCTGAGCACCAAAACATTTAATGAACTCTTAAATACATCAGTCATTTCAGTTAAAAAAATAATACAGTAGCATTTAAACTAGTCAGTTATTAACTCTTCTGTGACCTTAAAGTAATTCAGGGTTAACATCTGGTAATTGTGAGAGAAGCAGAGCTACTTTTTGACCAGTCCCAGTTCCGCAGTGGGGATGGAGTAGTCCATGATCCCCACCTCCAGCACAGCTGTGGCTCCCTCAGGTGTCAACCTCTGTTTGTTCCTGTTCCTTTTAAAGAATTTTCAGATGATGACCTGGCCAGCATTGTGGATGGAGGCTACAGCCCAGACAAGAAGAAGAGTAAGTGGTGACCTACATATGGTTGTTTTCTTTAGCGGTCATGGCTCAGAGTTACCCCCAGCTTTTAGAAAGAGCCTTGTGCAGAGCAGTGCTCACCTCCACGGCGGGGGCAAAAGGGGTCTCAGCCATGGAGCCAAGGGAAAAGTTTCTGGCCTCCATGGTCACTCCTGGAGCCAGCAGTTGGAGGTGCTTGGTTTTGATTCCATGGGGGCTCTGCAGCTCCAGCTGCCACCAGGGCAGACAGGACCTGTGCCTCCTCTGTCACCTCGAGGGCACCCTGGTGCCATGAGTGGGTACATGCCTTAGTTTGCCTTCCACCAATGTCTGGAACAAGGGGGAAATCCAACAACAATCAGATGAGCCTGGGCGTTCACAAGGATCCACAGTATTAAATATTAAAAGCAGTCACATAAAGAGCTGAACACCACGAGCCCAATCAACATTTAATAAAGCCCTGTGCCAAGGACAGGATGCATCAGAGGCATTGATACAATGCTGACCTGCTTCCATAAATTCGGGATGTAAGTGACTCGGCAAGGACTGCAGTTTCCAGTGGGAGCAGCTTCTCCTCCCAGCCCAGTTTCTCCAGGGAAGGCAATGTCAAAATAGACTTCAAGGCAGTTGAGGGTTCCCTAACATGATGGAGCTCGGCCAGTCACCTCCTGTGATGGCACCAGTGTGCTGTGTAACACTCTCACAGCCCTTAACGCTGAGGAGTGGAGGTGTAAAAGGTGGGGGTGAGGGTAACTCTCAGACGGGCAGAGGTGTCCCATGCAGAGAATCCCCCAAAACTGCCCCCTTGCACACACAGAGGGAGAGGAGCAGCTTCAAAGCCCTCTGAGAAACAAAAACGAGCAGCCCAGTGGAGTGTGAGGCAGCAAATGCTGCATCCCATGGGGGCATCTGCCCACCCCCATCACAGGGCTGCCCTGGGGCTGCACTGCCACTGCTCTCCTGTGTTCCCTCCCTCCCAGCACAGCAGTGGGGGCAGCAGAGGGGTGCAGGGGCACTGACGGGATTGTGTCTCTGCAGGTGCCAGCGGCAACATCGACGACAACTCCAGTGGAGGTGGGTGCCACTGGTGGGTGCCACCGTGGCTGGTGGGATGGGAGGGGTGGTGCCTGTGCCCGTCACAAAGCTCTCTCTGTGCCCTGCAGTGGCGGAGCCGGGGACCATCGCTGGCATCGCCAGCGGCCTGGCCATGGCGCTCATCGGGGCAGTCTCCAGCTACATCTCCTACCAGCAGAAGAAGTTCTGCTTCAGCATCCAGCGTAAGTCCTTCCCCAGGCACCTCGGGACACACAGCTGTTTCACCCTGAACCCCACTGCATTCTCCACCCCGTGCCCCCCAGCTGGCAGAACAAAGCCCCAACCACGGGTCATTGGGCCCCCCCAGGTCAGGCTTTCAACAGACAGGAACCCACCCGCAGCAACAGCCCCGGGACCCGCTGCCACCCCCGGGGCTTACGCTGCCC
>VZTE01000369.1:1640361-1687656 GCA_013397775.1 Eulacestoma nigropectus | reverse complement strand
AAACAGCCCAGGACCAAACCACCAATACCAAACACAGTAAATATGAAAAAAAACATCCCACCCCAAAATAAACAAACCAACCCCTCCCAAAATCTCAGCAAGCAGTAAAAACTCACCAGGCAAGGAAAGGAAGTAAGGGCAGTGTCTGCATCTGGGGCTTCAGCCCACTGCACTCTCAGCAGGTGTGTGACAATCATTGCAGTAAACTGCAAATTAAGCAGCAAAACTTACTAGTCCCATGAAACACCTTTTGCTGCCCCTTAAAGCTGCTTGGTGCAAGCACTGCAGAAGGGTCCTCACAGCCTCAGCCCACAGCCCTCACCTGGCCATGGTGGGGTCCTGCAGCTCTTTATGGGAGGGAGGCTGCAAGCAGCTGGGAAAAGCTCTTTTTAAAAATTAATCTGTTGAAATCTCCTGTGAGTCTCGTTTGCTCTAGGGAAAAGGTGTTTGGGGTTGGAAGTTTCTGCTGGAATTGTGCTATTTTCTCAGTTGTGCCTGAAACAAACAGCATTTTGGTAAATTAGATCAGCAGGAAAAGTCAAATGAATGTGATGGAATGAAACACCCTTGTATATACCCCCCTCTTAAATGATATTTTGGCAAGAATAAATAATAAAAAAAAAGGAGTAAAGGCTTTGATGAGGGGGAAGCTGAGAGACACAAAGCCCCAGAAAGGCGGCAGGAAATTAAAGTTAATTATAAAGGAGGATTAATTTAAGCCATCAGACATGGCATGCTGGGCTAATGTCAGGCCTTAGATGCGTTGCAATGCATGACAGAAATCTAAGAGCCGTCAGCCGCTGCAAAAGTGGCTTTTTATTGAAAAACATAAATTGCATTTGGTGTTATCCCAGCAAAACACACGTCTGGGTGGAGGCAGTGGTGGTGTGCAGTGACCACTCCCCTGATGCACGGAGGAGCGGGCTCGGCTCTTTCTGTTGCCCAGCTGTCCTTCAGCTTTGAGTCTCTCGTGAGGAGCATTTGCTGATGATTCCTCTAAAGGACGTGCACAACGCTGCCAGGGACTCTTGATCCCACTTTCTTTTCTTACACCTCACCTCGCACTTGCCAGCCGTGCCCTGGGCTGTGGCTCAGCCTCAGGCGTCCCTGAGCTCTCGCTGTGCCCGGGCAGGGTGGGAGCTGTCCCTCTCCTGCCTCCACAGCTTGGCCAGCTGCTGGCTGCAATCTCTGCTGGCATGGGGACTTCATGGGGGTTTTCTAGCCAGCTGCAGAAGCTTTCTTCTCCTGTGCCTTGGAGGCAGCAGCTGCCCCATTGCTGCCTGAGGCTCCCGTCACATTCCTTTGGCTTGGCCCTGGCACCGTTCCCTGCCTCCCTCTTTCGCTGGGAGATACCAGTGAGCCCCATCCGGGCCTGGTGGCACCGCCAGTACCTGCCACACCCCGAGCCACATTCAGATGTGCAAACAGGTTCTAGATGCCTAAAACGTGTGTGCTGCATGGCCTGATTGCCTCAGGCTTCCTTTGCTGACCAGCACCCCAATCTCCTTCCCTGGTCCCTCTCTAATGGATGCAACCGTTAGAACAGCACTCCCACCTCTGCCTCTCCCCACAGTTGTCCCTCAGAGGAGCTGCTGAGGATTCCTGAGGTCCATGGCACACCCCAGACTGTCCTAATTCACTTCCAGCTCTGAGCTGGACCACCCCCTTTCTCCTGCCCACCCTCCTGCAGCCACCCCTGCCCAACAGTGCCCAGCATTGCTCCACTTGTTGATAACGTTGGGAACTTCTTTGCATTTAAATAAGGGACTTATTCGGGATTTGACACCCCACTGGGATCCTGCTTCATCACCACAGCCCTGCTCTGAACTGCTTCTTGAAGCTCTGCATAACTTAGCTTTTAATGAGGCTGTGGCACATCTCTGCTGAGGCGCAGCCCCCGCTGCACAGCAGTCCTGTCCGGGAAGCCTTCCTCCCTTCCTCCTCCCGCACTGCTCGGAGCTGAGCGCCTTAGACAGGAATTAGCTGGGCTGCCTCGCGTGATAAAGATGAAGCAGGAGCCTCAGACAAAAGAGCTGCTGCTGGAGCTGTGCCTGCCAGGAGCTCCGTGGGCACTTTGAAACCCAGTGAGTCTCAGCACTGGCTGTGTGTTATCGAGGCTTCTGTGCTGCTGTCACTGCAGAGGAGGTTGCAAAAAGGCATCTCGGCTGTTACAGCTCTGAGGCCCATTACCAGAGCTTTTAAAGCATCAAAGCAAATAATTTTACTTTTTACCCTTCCCATCTCACTCTGTTTATTGTACTTCTCAGAGGGACTGAACGCGGAGTATGTGAAAGGAGAAAACATGGAAGCCGTCGTAAGCGAGGAACCCCAGGGTGAGAGCCTTGTGTCCCTTATCCCTGCCTGCATCCCTCCACAAAAACAGCTTTACCCAGGGACTTCCTTAAAGTCCCCGGGGCCGCACGGAGCTGCTGTGTCCCTTTGATGAAGGCACCGCTTAGGAGATGGTGCAGCTTTTGTGAAACACCCACCACAGTGCTTTTACCCCTTTACTGCACACAAAGGAAAGCCTGGTAAGAGCCCAAGGAGCTCATGCTGCAAACGACGGCAGTTAACATTTAGCTTTCATGTATCCAGCCATCGAGAGTCTTGCACAAGAGAAGCATGATCTTTCTTTTCAGTGGCAGACAATCAAGGCTGCTGCAAAGGCTTTCCCAGTGTCATATACAATCAGCCAGTGCTGGGCAGTTGTTGCTTGTGCCCTGGTTCCATCGTGTGCTATTGTACTCATGGTTTTTTTTCTTTCTCCCCAGTTAAATATTCAGTCCTGGAAACGCAGTCAGCAGAACCACCAAAACAAGACAGTGCGAAGATATAAAGCGTGACCCAGGGCTAGAAAATAATCAGTCAGCAGCAACAGAGATCTTACATGCTTGTAATTTAGCTTTTAATTTAATTTGACTCCAAAGCTATTTAATGTGTATTTAGGCTTGAACTGGCTTTTTATTGCTATAGGCTTTAGGGTTAGACTGGTAGCATGTATTTATATTTTGTGAAGAGGTTTATGTTTACATTGAAGTAGTATTATAGCATTGGTGTGCAGTTGTATGGAAATCCACAGAAGGTGCTTCAGCAGTGGTCAGTTTTTAAGAGCTTACAGGTATGAGGGCAGTGAAGTGCCTGTAAATAGCAATCCAAAGCCAAACCCTGCAAAGCCCTCTGCAGAGCGCCTCCAGCCACCTTCTGCCATCGGCTCTGGGCACTGTCACTTCCAATGGTGGGCACAAAGCTGCACATTTCCTGGAGGGTGGATTGCAGTCCTTAGTGTAGCTACACCTAAAAATGAAGTGCCTATGGTGGGTCCTCGTGTGGGGCCTTGGGCTGAGCCTTGCTCCTTGCTCCCAAGCCAGGAGTTGAGGATGCTTCACCACCACCACCCAGCGCTGGGCTTCTAACCAAAGGACCTGACTTACACACCAAGTCACAAATACAGCTGATAGCAGTGTGTGCAGTGTTCACTTTTAGCAAATACCATTTGAATGCTCTACTGTGCTGGAGATCAGAATGGAGCTGAAGTGATACAGTTTGTCTTACGCTGCGCCAGGGGAAGTTTAGGTTAGACATCAGGAAAAAATTCTTCACTAAAAGAGTGATTGGGCACTGGAATTGTCTGCCCAGGGAGGTGGTGAAGTCATCGTCCCTGGATGTGTTCAGAAAAAGACTGGACATGGCACTCTGTGCCATGGTTTAGTTGATGAGGAAGTGTTAGGCCACGGGTTGGACTTGATGATCTCAAAGGTCCTTTCCAACCTAGTTCATTCTGTGGTTCCGTCTCTGTGACTTGAGGTACCGATGTTGTCACCACAATTAAAGCTGTGTGTGTTTGGATGCCTTCAAGGATGGGTTCAGATCTCAGTCACACTAGAACAAGCGACAGATTTAACCCAAAAGAAAATAAACAAAGCAGGTATCTGTTAAGACCTGTAATGCTCAGTACCACAACAGAAGTCAAGCTTATCAAGATGCAGTCCCCTCCTTCTCCTTTTATCAGCAACTATTGGGAGTGCTCCCAGGCACCCAGAGGCAGAAAAAGGAGTTAAGCTTCACTCCTTGTGTCACTGCCAACCTTTACAAAAGGCAGTACCTCCTGAGAGGATGAATCCTCCATCACTCTCCTGCATGGGGTTCCTGCAGCTGCCTGGGAAGCACTGGGCTGTGAGTGGTGCTCAGCAGGACCCTGGGCTGAACCGGGACAGTGCACACGCAGCCCCTGCCACGCTGCCGAACCGCTGCCCAGACCCGACCTTCACCGTCTTGCAAGAATTTCTTTTTAGATTTCTAATCCCTCCCCAGCCTTTTTGACTGCTGCTAAAATGTGGATAACTGCCACTTTCCAATACATTTGTCCAAATCAATGATTGCTTAAAAAGCAGGCTCTCAAGTGAAGGAAATTTCATGTTACGTGGTGTAAGAGGTGCTCACTATTCATACACAAACCTGAAATGTGAGCATTTTGTACGGGTTTGCAAATTCCGTATTTTATGAACGTGTATTAAGAAAACCAAGCCTTTCAGTATGATGTACAAATTCACAGCTTTCAGGTAGACATGACTTCCAGAAGGCCTTGCCAGGAGGTGAATGGGCCCAGGAGCATCGCTGCCTAACAGCTCCATTTGGAAGGAAATTGCCTAGTAACTTGGTTAAGTATTTTGCAATAGCTGCACAATTCTTTATGCTCTTTTTAACACTTGCATTTTTAAAGCCTTATACTAGCTCTGGCAGAACAGCTACAGTGGTTTGTAAGGTGCCTCACAACTGTTTAGAACACTTAGGCTGCAACAATACTACTCTGAACTACTGCTGCTTTGTTTTATGAATGTGTTTGGAATAGGCAAGAAATGTTCATTATTGGCTCAGCTAATGGAAGCAGAGGAAAGAGATGGGATGCACTGTTTGTTTATTCCCAGAGAAGGGTTTTCGTGGAGGAAGTGTGGTCTGCAGAATTTGCATGAGGAGCTCAGGTGCCAGCTAAGCCACGCAGCTGAGTTTGTGTATCTCCAGTCCCAAGAACCAGCACTTGTTTTTTGTTCTTATCCAAACACTTGAAAGCTGTAGGATGAAAAGTGTTTTCTTTGAGTACTGTAGTAAGTGTTACAACATGGCATTGATGATCACTAGAGGCTGTTTTCCCAGCTTAGATCCAGTGCCCATAATTCCACCTCTCCCTTTGCCAGTGACCGTGTTCCTGCAGATGCAGATCATGGGTTTTACCCTGCCCTGCTGCTTTGACCAGAGGAGAGTGCAAAAGTCAGTGTGGTTTAAAGGGCAGAGCACCCACCCGTCCTTTGGGGAACTCTTACATTAGGGCATAGAGGAAGCACAAGTCTAGTTCAGGATACTGCAGGTCACAAATTTAAAAACAAGGCAGGAAGCTGTTGCACTGGAAAACTCACCCCAGTTTTGGGGACTCAGAAGCTGCTGCTTTGCCCAAGGCTCTTCTTTGACTTTGGTGACTACTTACACCTTAGTGTAATGTGTAGGTATGTGGAAATCCGTAAGTGCACAGTGAAAGAGAACACTTCCAAAGTGAATAGTGGCAGAATTCAAGATTTCTTTCTCTAGGATTTCAAACAGGAAAATACTTTCAAAACCTGCAGTAGAGAAATTAGTCAGTCTTAGTGGTAAATGTCAGCAAAGGCTCAAATGATTTTTTATTGCTGTTTGTCCCCTCTTCCATCTGAACTGCCAGACCAGTCTCTGAGAAACAGGAAGTTTATACATCATCTACATTTTAGGCATTATAGCAACTGAGAGGTTTCTTGTGTATTTTCCTAGTAGTGATCCAAGTTCTGGAACAGCTGACCCAGCACTGACCTCTACTTTCATTTAATTACTACTTATTCACTTTAAATCTGGATATGGATTTTTAAAAATCCTGCATTTAAGCTCTGTATACATGGTATGAACTTTCTTGTCCTTTATAAAAAAAGGCAATAAACCACTAGAATTTTTTTTTTTTTCACGAGTCCAAAACCTACATATACAGATGTCCTGAGAATTTCTGTACTACGTGTGCTGTGAGCTCTTTTTCTTATGACACCTCACTTCTAAAGCTATTTTAAATGGCAATAAAATGATTCAGAAAAGATTTGTCAAAGGTTTGACAGAGAAAAGAGAATCGAAAGAATTCAGCTGGCTCTTTTCCTGTTTATTCTTTCAATTACTTGCATTTTCTTTTGGCAGTACTTCTTTTCAGATTCCTCAGCTGAGAATACTCTTGACATGAATTTCAGATCTTTTTGGCACTATAAACTCAGTCATTTTCATGCAACCCCACTAATGAACCCTTACAAGTGCCCCACTGTCATCCTTAACTACTCATTTGTTGTGATAAAAGTGGAATTAGTCCATAATACAGTTTCAGATTCTGAAAAAGAAGGATGAGTCGGCAGGCTGAGGCTTTAAAAATTGCTTCTCTAACAGATGAGGTTCAGGAACAAACAAAGTTCAGAAACAATGGGGTTGTGAAATTAGAGAACCCTTTCTTTTGAGTGAAGTTTTAACTTAGAAGCAAGACAGATTCCTTGCTGCTGAACATGTGACATGTACCAAATAAAGGTTCAATGTTACACTGTAAGAAAATACATTTTGTTAATGTGCATGTAAGGGTCACAAGGGTAAAAACCAGAATTTAACTACCTTTGGAAAACACCAAATAAACCAAGTTGACTAGAAGGAATTTTAGACTTGATCTTTTTTGTGGTTTTTTTTTTTTGTGTGGGTTTTGTTTGTTTGTTTGTTTTGTTTTGGTTTTTTTTTTTTTTATGTTGGAAGTAAGCTGCAAGTGTTTGGCTGTGTCGTTATGGTACATCACCTCTTCTGTAACTACACTGAAGACTTTACTTAAAAAACCAATCCAAGCTGGACTTCATGAGAATATCATTATGAAAACTTTAACGGTAAAAATGAAGTATTTGTATACACACACACTCTCTCTCCTCAGGTCGCCCAGCAGCTAAACTCAAGGCAGTGCCCTAAGTTTCCTGGCATTTTCTTTATGTTTTCACACCCAGCAGATAAATCTCCCATGCAGTGCAAACTAAGCTTTGTATAATGATGCAATGCTCAGTCTCACAGTCAAGAAGAGTGGTTTCTATTTCAAAGTAACTACTTCTGACTCATGTTTCTTGTAGAAATAAACTCTTTCTTCCGAACTGCACAAGACCTGGCAGTTAAAAGCTATCTATACCCTCTTAATTCAGCAGATGTGGTCTCAGCAAATGGACATTCCTTTTTTGCTTTTTACCATAAATGTTTCACCTGGGGAATAGTCTGAATTGCTCATTTTACTGTGTCCTCTGTTGTGGGGCTTAGTGCACACGAATGAGAGCTCTTTATTCCTTGTTTTCAGCTTTTAGAGAACCAGCTGTTCTTGGTGTTACTACACACAGCACATGAATTAGTTCAGCTTCCCTTGGAAAATGAAAGCAATGAAACACTTCTTGTTTAAAGCTTTAACTCCTTGAGAAGGCTGCCTCTGCAGGGAACAGAACCAGGCAGATAGGAGTGTTTACCAGCTTTTAAAACCTTCTTCCATTTTAGTGAAACAACAAAAAAACCCCTATTATCTACAAAGGGGAAAGAAGTGTAAATTCAGCTCTGAAACAGGACTGAAATGGCCAAGTCTCTGATGCTGATGATTCACCTGACTTACTTCATGAGGAAAAAAATGTGTCAGCTCGTTACCAAGGCTTCATCCCCTTCTGGGACACGGGATTCAGGTTGTGCCCCCTCTCACACGTCATTGACAATAGGAAAGTCCTACAAACCAAATGTAACCGCTTGCTGTCTTTGCACATTCCCTTTATACTGAGCAGAGTCAAAACCAAAAAGCAAAGCAGAAAATGCAGCTTTTGAATCAGAAGTTAATAGCTCTGTCCAAGGTGCATCAGACAGGGAACAGGGTTCTGCTCTTCCCTTAACTAGTTCAATACTGCCTTATTGAAAAATAAAAAATAATGACAGAATTAGTTGTTAAATCAATAGGAAAAAAATCGGATTATCAGGAAGCAGACTGAGTACAACAACAATCATGTCTTCAGTGTAAAGCTATGCTCTAACTAACTAGCACATGAGCTAGAGAATAGCTCTGAATATTTCCATGCTAAGTATGTACAAACCCATCCATTGTGCTGACACATGGAACAGCAGGACCCTCCCCCAGAGCTCTCCCTGCACATCAGAGACTCGCTGAGCTGTGTTGAAACTGGTGGATATGCAGCCAGTCAGCTGAAATAACTGGTGTTCTTCTCTGCAAAACCAAATTCTCAGAGTTTAGCTCTAGAGATCCAAGCTTTAAAAATCTCAGAATGCCTGAGCTAATCCAGTCATCACTTTTGCAATAATTATAGAGAAAATGTTGTGATTATTAGCACAAATATAGAGAAAAACTTCAAAAGATTTTCTTTAGCGCTGCATTTTGGAGATAATGTGCTTTACTTTACTACACAGTTGAAATGTCAAGGAAATCTGAAGTACGGAAGAGTTTAATTCAATACCAGCTCAACATATTTTGGCAATGTAAAATTCACTGCTGGCACACTGTTCATCAGAGCCATTTTTACAGGGAAACACCTTTCATCTATTTATAAAAAGCCTGAGGTTGATTAAGAGATGCAACATTACAAGCCTTCCTAAACTGTGTTTGTGTAGGTGAATATTTATTATAAAAAGCATTCACTACAGTAAAAAGGACACGCTGAAATACCTTGCACTGCACAGTAAACGTGTAAAACTGGATACAGCACTTCAGCCTCTCCAGCTGAAGTCGGGAAGGTGCTCAGCAGCTCACTTGACTCATTAACTACGTGCTGGGTAGAGTTAATGCAGAGAACGAGACACAGAAAAGCGCCGTCGTGTATTGGGAACAAATGTGCAGCAACAAATGAATACTCGCAGTCAGTAAAACCCACAATCACCGTATAGAATCAATTGGCTCTTAAGAATGGGGCTTAATTCCCACCAGCAGAACCCGGAGCAATACAAGCATGAATCAAAAAGCAGAGCTGCAATATTTAAGTTTCCTAAGCAGAAGAACCAGATTTTCATGAAACACAGCAAGGAAAACAATCCAGGGAAAATTTGCTGCATGCACCATTTCTAGGCCTTCCAAGAATGCCAGTGAATAATTTTCTAAAAGGAGGAATGTTACAGTAATCAAATCTTTCCAATATGAGTATTTTTGGGGGGAGATGCGAGAAAGTTGGGAATGTGCATTTAACATGACAACACAGTTAAATTATTCATTTACAGAAAAAATGCTAGTAGGAATTTAAAAAACAAAAAAGCCAAGAGGCTTTATTTCAAGAAAACCAATTAATATCATATTATTCAAAAACTTTGTCAAACAAAGTCATTGCAAGTTAAGGTCCTCAAAAGGGTTTGGACAGGCAGGATCCATTTTGTGAAGGTACAGCTTAAACCCACGGGAGGATGCATATGTTTAACATCACATACACATGGGCATAAATGCACACAGCTTTGCATTTTGTGTGTACACTTAGAAACAAAACACACTTCACAATGTGGAGCTATACAGACTATACAATTTACACAGCTGGGTATCATTCCAAACCCAAATATTACCATTTGCTAGAAAACAAATTTTTACTTTGTACAAGACCTTGACATGAGCAAGTTTACCCCTCGCTCAGGAGGCTGAAACTGAACAATAAGCTAAACAGTCAAAAGACTTTATTTCAACTTGTACAAAAGGCATTAAAAAACCTAAAATACATGCTTTACCAAATATATTACATCATACAGGTCAGTGTGGTGTACTTGATAAATCCAGCTCAACTTCATCCACTTTTAATGGCATATTTAGTTCGAAATGTAAAACTGACTACACTGGAAAACATTTATTTTAAAATCAATTTCCAAGTGCATTACCTAAAAAAAATAAATTGCTCTAGCAAAAAAAAAAAAAAATATATATATATTACTGAGTGAAATAAGGAGCTCCCATTCAGAAAAACATTTTGTGTTCTGTGTAAGCATCATGTGGCATTTCATCTCATTCTCTCAACCAGGCATGGTACTCCAGACAGTGTGAGAGGCATTCTTCTGTCTGCTTGGCAGATGGATTCCTTTTCAGGATGGTTAAATTGTTAGTTGCTCAAAACAAAGTTTAATTTCACAATTGGTGATTTAGCTAGAGTGTCAAAACACATGTGGGAACTGCCAACAAGAAAATACATCACATCTACTGAAGCTCTTTTTGGCCTCATCGTGATAATATCAGACACAGAGTAAGGCATGTAGATGATAGCAATTACAAGTCACTCTCAATCCTTTTGTGATGGGAAAAGCATTTCACCCTCCTCTGTGTTACCTGACACCGATTTTTTCACATGGCTTTTGTTCCACATCACACAGAGGTGTGCACTGGTGTGGCAGAATGGGAAGGAGATGAACCTCTGTCAGAGGAGGAGGAAATGGAGCGCGTGGCAGCTTCCCGCTGCAAATCATCAACCTTCTTCTGAAGCTCTGTCCGGATGGCCAGGAGCTCTTTAAGATTTTGGTGGATTGGAACCTGCCAAGTAAAGAAAGAAAAGGCTTATTTTGACTCTCATAGTGAGTTATCTTCTCCCTCAATGCTTCTGCTGTTGCCTTCAGTAACAAGGAATTCAACACTTGGGAATTTCAGTACAGCAGTATTTAGGGAAAGCGTTTCTTTAGTCATTTGAAATGAAACATTTCAGGAAACTGTCCCTTTCTAACAGTTGGCAGGGAACCTAATCAAAAGTGTTTGCAAATGGTTTTGATGGGATTCCAAACATACTCCTATAAATGTACCTGTATCCCTTGTCAATACCACTGTCAGCTGGACTTAAAATGCCTTTCCTGGGAATGACTTCTCAGGCCTGTTGGTTCAGGACTTACTTTATAAAGAGAGTAGAATTCACAAAGCTGGTTCCATATGGAGCATCTTGTTACTCTCCTAACCAGGCATCTTTCCAGGAGTCTGACCCCTTCCAGTGAGAAAAGTGCAGCAGCCAAGTGAATGGTGCTTGGACCTCCCCGAGTCACACTCCAATAAACCTTCCACAGAAGTGCATTGTACAGGTTCTGCTTCTGACAGCACCCAACAAACACCAGAGATGCACCACTCTGCATCAGAGTTCTTAGTCCTTTCATATTCATCTGAAACATCCAACTATATCGTGGCCAAAGGAATATTCAAGCCACACCGGGTTTTGCAGCTGGATTTGTTACCTCAGACAAGCAGAGAGAACCCTCCTCCTCTTCCAAATTCCACAACAAGGCCAAAAAAGTTTTACTGTAAGTTGCTTTGAATTTATTTTATCCTGTACAAACTCTTAAGTGTTTATAGCTTTTGGAAAGAGCAAGATGGGAATATAATTTAATTGCACTGACACAACAATCATGGGGAAATGCAGCACTGGGAGACCTATGGATTGCTAGATGAGTAATTTATACCCTGGGTTTCTGGAATGCCAGGCTCCAGGGAACTGCATTCACTCACTATCACTTCCTACTGCTTAGCAGTGATTGTTAAGGCTGGGATGCACACCTGAGTCTGCCATCTGCACATGTGAAGGAAACAGCAAAAACCAGAAAGGGTTTTACTTGCTATCAATACACAACTGAGTCACAACTTACATTTTTGTGAATTCTGGCTTTTTAAAGAACATGCATCCAAAACCCATGCATTTGATATTGATATTTTCAAAACCTAACACAGAAAAATACAATTTTTAACTTTTGTTCTAACTTGAAACAGTAAAATAGTACCAGCAGTCTTTTTAGGTCTACAATTTTTTGGCCATACAGTTTTTTCTTGTTTGTGGATTAGCCCACGAACAGAAACTTCAGTGTATTCAGAAAGTGCTGCTGGGAGTCATCAATTCATCCAGCATGTCATCTACAGCAATTTTAAAAGCATAACTTTTGGAGTCTTCAGCAGAACAATCTCTGCACACCACCAGCTCCCAGTGACCCTTGAGCCCTGCCCTCACTGTGCAGTGAATTCCCTCTCTTGCAGTTTTACCCTGCATCCTCTATACAAACTCTTCAGCAAGTGAGGCCACAAATCTACAGATCTCCTTCACTAATAGAACACAAAGCACACCCTCCAGAAAGCCAATCTCATTTTTCTGAGGTACACTACAGAAAGTGTATACACTTAAAAACATAGCAAAACTGAGCCTGCTGATGAATATTGTCCAAGATGCTGTAATACACACTGTGGAAAATTCAGTAAAGATTGAGATTTTCTGGAACTGGCACCTCCTGTATTTCTTTTTTCCCCTCAATAAAAGATCCCTTTCTCACAGACTCCTACTTTAGATTTCTTTAGGAAGACATTCTCCTGAAACATTGAGGTCCCTAACAGAGAGATTTACCATTGGAATCATCAGTCACACAAGCCCTGTGTCATGGCAGATCTGTACACCTGATTTCTGCACAGCTTAACCACGACTCAGCAAACCAGGCCCATTTCTCACAGCCAGATTTCACACGGGCATCAGCTGCTGGGTTCCACTGCACCGAGCTCAGACACTCTCCAAAAGCAGCTCCATACAGCCGGCTTTCGGGGAACCTACTACAAATCCTTCCAGGACACACCACACAAAAGCCGCTGCAGAACTTGGCACGCTCTGTAAAGTGCTTTAAGGAGGAAAAGCGTGGCTGCACCTCTCAGTCCCTCTGCATGCCCAGAACCCAGTCCAACAGGCACATGCTCGAACTTTGACGCAAGTGCTGTTCTCCCCCAGGTCCATCCTGAAGAGCAGAGCTGCCTTTAAATAAATTAGCTGAATAACAATAATGACATTTAAAAAGCCTGTGTACATTCAAGTCACACACAAAACTCTTTAACATTAAGATTGCAAAATTATGCTCTCAAAGAATTAGGAGGTGTCAGAACGAAGATTACTTCTCCAAACTCAATTCAGCCTTCCTGTACACCTGTATAAAATCATTGGTCAAATAAATATTAAAATACTAGTTTCCCCCTTGTATTCCTCGTTTACTCAGAGCACAGGCTGATGCTACTTAATTAATGAGAAGTTATTCAATATTTAGTTTTCTTTGCAGTGTCTGACCCCATCTTTTATTTATTCTTCTGAATTTAAAATGCTAAAGTTTCCTTTTCTGTACTTTCATCTCATGTCAAGAAACAAATTTATTTCTGCAGCTCCCTCATGAGATACAGGAGTATTAACACTCTACTTTTACAAACAAGGATCTGAAGCCAACACCTCCTAATTTTGCATACCTTGGATCTCAAATTGGTTTAACAGAGACCTTGGGAATTCTGCAGTTGGGGCATGTGGGTATCAAGCAGGACATGCAGTAAATAAGGAGGACACACAGAGTGACCATTCTGCTCCAGGTGAGCTCCCTTACAACAGAGGAATCCTGTGGCCAAGGCAGGGAGAAACCTCCCTTCTCCCAGGGGACAACTCTTCCTCTGCCTGCAGCCATGTCCCCTCCAGCCCACTTTCCCAGACTCTGTTTCATGGGTTGAACAGAAAGCAAACACCTCCAGCACCCGGAGCATTATTCACTCCTAGCTCCTATTCCCAGCTAGTCACAACTCTCTCATAGACTCTGTACAAAATCCATCTCTCAGTCCTTTTATTTATTCTCAGTTCTTAAGAATTCATTGAGATTGTTGCAGCCTTAGACCTCCAAATTGGATGAATTTCTTCCAGGATATGAGCAGGACCATTTCTGAAATATAATCTCTCTTACTAAAATCCCATGTTTGCCCTAGAGATGGAACATTTATAGAAAAACAGCCCCTTGCCCCAACAGAAGTCCACAAGACCAATATTTTCATATGGGAAAACATTTTTCTTAGTCACACTCTCATGAGAAACTGAGCCTTCTTGGATGAAGTTTTACAAAACAATCCAGTCAGACACACACACTTGAGGACTCAATACAAACCATTTGAGCCCAGCTAAGCTGTAAGCAAGGCAGAGTAAGGTCTTACAGTGGGGAAAAAGAAGGGTCACCTTCAAAATATTGGCCATCTTTTAATAAGGGCATGTTAGATGTAAACACTGCAGGACAGTTCCACATCAATATCATCATGCCATTTCATCTGGTAATGTAAACACGAAGGGTTTTCTGATAGGATGCCTTTCCCAGGAAAAGATTCTTTTTGATTGCCGTTAATACAGCATCATGTAGATGCACACGGTATTAAACAATAAAATTCCAGAAATAGGATTCACACATTAAACTTCCAACACACACTTTAATTTCAAGAAATAACATGCCAAATTCAGTCTAGAAAAATCTCAAGCAGCTCAATTTTCAAGCAGCTGACAATAGCTGATTTTTTAGTAATAAAGGTTCATGTAAAATTACATAATCATGGGATAAGTAAAAGGTGGTGTAGGCAGCTGAAGTATCACGGAAGTTCCTACAAAAAGACCTGAAAAGCAGCCCGGCATGAGGAGCCATGTTTTCCTCCAGACGTCTTCAATTCTGTTAATGTAACTGCCCTTTTTTGGAAAAAAAGCAGCAAATTCAAATGTGAAAGAATGAAAATACAGAGCGAAAAGGGGGGAAATGCCCAAAACAAAGCCTCAACCTCAAGTTATGTGTTTCAGGGTCTTTTTTTTAACAAAACCATTAAGAGAACCATGGAATTATGCAGCTTTCTGGAAGCCTCTTTCCATCTTAGATGGATGAGGAAGAGTAAAAAGATGAAGCATCATGAATTAAATTCTGTTACGAAAAATACTGAAATTAAAAAGTCAGTTAATTTCCACACTTCCTAAAGACTTATTCCCAGGCAGACCTGTTGCTGTCAGTGTAGCCTCAAACCATCCTGTACAAATTCTTATAGGTAACCATCTCCATTTTTGTCACTTCACCCTGTTCTATTTCATCACGAGATTCCTCTCTCAAACAAAGCCTTCTTCAGAAGGAAATGGGTCCAACAACCTTCACAATAACATCTATAATGGCTTGCTGTGAACAAGGCTCTTCTTCACTTTGCCACTGTTTAGAATAAAAGGAAGTGGAAGAGTGATAGATTCTGTAAGGAACAAGAAGTTTGAAGAAGATCGTTTATTAAAAGATCTTGCTACCATCTTAACCCTACAAGTGTGTACTTGCACAGCACAAGTAGTGTCTCCAAGGCAAGCTTTTATTACTGTCTTGTTAAGAAATCATGTAATTGGTTTGCCTGAGATGAATTTGTTAGGAGGCTGACAGCAACTGTACTGTTTTTTACTCTCTCATTCTGCCTCTCAAATTAGGAGTGGAAGCTCAAAAGATGACTCTGAACCTATCACCCAGCTGCATTCAAGTTATTTTTGCTGCTCTAGTCCACAGATTTTCAGCAGAGTGTGCATCCTTTCCTTTGTCACACCAGTGTCCCCAGAGTGATGCTGCCAGGCAACACTCAGGTTCTACAGCCAGGTCCCTCATTTCTGTCCATAACCCAGCTAAAGGCACAAAACTCTTTCTGCTGCATGAGAGGAGCCTACACAGATGAAACCTAACCCAGCAGTGCATCTGCAGTTTGGCTGGGTTGGAAAATTGCCTGGGCCGTTGCTCTCCAGGATGTTTGTCACGTGCTATTCAAACTATTATCACCATGTGCTGAAAAACAGTAAATTTCATTTCTGTGATTTAACAAAAAAGTCCAGTAAAAATGAAGCAGACATATAAAGGTGAATGTACTACATACCTTTTAGTGGATTTTGGAGGGTTAACCTCATCAAAAAATCCTGCCATGTACTATTTATAAGAAACAGAAATAGATTTCTGTAGTCACATAAAATTTACTACAAACAGTTAGAAGCTGATCACTCCAAAACAAAATTGGCACTTACATCTAATATAGCTAGCAACAGAACCAAACCTCCACAAGAATATGGAGTTTGCCAGCAGCACTAAGTAGTGGGGAAAAGGGTCTGGGTCCTTGGGAAGTCTGACCTCACTCCAGGCATTAACCATAAAGCTAGAGAAGAATCTACCCGCAATGCTTCAAGAAGACTTTTCAGTGGTTTTCTTTTTCCCTTGTGCTTTTTCTTTTTCCCTTGTGGTTTTTTTTCTTTCCTTGCCTTTTTTTTTTTTTTCTTTTCAACTGTTACTGTAATATTGACTCAGGCTGCTCCCCTACCTCATAACCAATTTTTTCCAGCCTCTTACCCAAACTCTGTGCCCCAAGTCCTTTTACCTGTCCTGAGCAATACCTTCAGCATGAAATATAAGCTTTATAGACTTCTCCCTGTTGTTGACGATTCTGGCATCTTTCTGTTTGGCTTGAACCAAATTTTGTGCCATCACATTCAAAACCCTAGTTTTACTCCATTACCTCTCTTTCACTTAGTTATCTTAAGGAACTAACATTTTTTTTGTAAACAAAAAAATAAAAAGAATATCCAACTCATCAGGAAGATTTTATTTAGAGAGATTAACATTTTTTCCCATTTCAACATTCCTCTAAGTTTCTAGTTCAACTTTTCTGCATCAAGCCATGATTCAATGTGGGACCTGATCCCCTCCTCATACAACCTATTCATTCACCTGTAGCTACGTTCAGCTTTCGCACTTCTTCCCTGTTACTTGCTTCTTCTCCCTTCCCTTTCTTATCCAGGATATTGCCAGCTGCCCTGTCTCCCCAAAGAGTTTCTCCTCTCTGGTACATGCAGTCTCTTTCCCCTGTAAGCCTGGACATGATTCTCACACTGCTAATGATACCTGCAATATCTGAAACCCCATTCCCAACCAGTAAAAAGCAGTAAAATGCTGCAAAAAAATTGAGTGAGCCAAGTAACATTCTTCACTCAGGAAGAACTAACTGTAGGTTCCTGCAAATTAACCAGTTAAAATGGGTGGGGGTTATTTTCCTGATTTAGTTTCCTTTGCTGCCTATTTCATTCAAAAGCAGTTACTTTTCCTCCACCTTAACGATAGGGTAGCTACTGCCTACACTGAGCAGAAAAATACTTAGAACACTGCTAAAAACATTCGTTATTGCTTAAAATACCATTCTTACGAAACCATTTTTTAAACTGAATTATCAACATACATCAAAAGCAGAACCTGGTGTAGTGTAATGCTGAGCACACACGACTTCACAGTTACGATGAATTATTCCTGCTGGGGAAGGATTTGAGGAAAAATAAAGTGGTTTTTTTTAAACTATGCCCACAGAGAAACTATAATTATGCTATACCATATACATACTACATCCCATATAAAAACCATCTAGACATAAGACAGCTTAATTTCCTCAAAAATTCAAGCCTTCCTCTTCACAGAATTACTACAGTTCACTTTCAGTATTGATTTTCAGGTCTTCATTCCCAAGGAATCCTTCAGGATCCTGAAGTGGTTTTGGATAGCAAAATTTGTCAACACAAGGAGAGATACAAGAGAAATTATAATAGCTACTTACTTACAGTACCGCCAAGTCTTAATTGGATGGATATCTACTGTGTGTTACTGTACTAGCTCAAGGACAGTCATTCACATGAAAATTGTTCAATGGTGAACGCATTTTGTCTTGTTCAGTGAGCACACTTTATCTATTTTAGCAACAGGGAAGAAAGGCTGCAGAACAAAATGGTTATTTTAAATTCAGTGCTTGACGTCAGACTGTCAGTTTTCCAAAAACCTACTCTGTGCATTGGAAAGACAACAATATCTTTCACTTGAGCTTTTTGTTCCTCTCTGCGAAGAACTGGAACTCTGACAGCCTAGTTAACAGGATACTCGTAGCAAAAGGCAATCTCAAATGACGAAGACAGGAGTTTTCAATAATAGTCAGTACTTCCACACTTCTTGTAGAGGTGTGCTCCTGAGAAACCAAGCAAAAACCCCTGGCCTTCTGGAAAAGCAAGGACTAGCAAACAGAAATTATGAATCCTACCAGGTGGGAACTGGAACAACTGATAAATTTCCAGATTCATGAAACTGTACATGCGTCAAGCTGATTGTTAAAACCTACAGCCATTGCTTGTTAAAACCTACAGCCCATGTAGATTTAGACATCTGAGACATGAGAGAAATTGAGTGCTTGCCCTTCAAAATGTGTTAGAAACTCCCAAAAATGAAGATTATGTGCACAGTACTAGCCTCTCTCATTCTGTGCACGTTCTGATGCTCATTACAGGATACCAATTTCTTTTTCTTAGGTAACTACAGTTTCTTTCAGCATCCAGGATAAGCAGTTAGTCTCTATTTTATTCCATACTGATTGAATACTGAGACTTTTATCTGTAGATGAAAGTTATCTGCAATAAATTAGACTCTGGAAATCGTGACACTCAGCTAGAGAGAAACTACCAGGTACTGGCCAAAACCTGCCTCATCTCACAAGAAACTATTAACTGCAGGGATGAAATCTCCCTTGCTAAGGCAACACTCAGCTGTCTAACGCACAAGGCAGTTCCTTCTCCTGACATCTCCTGCCTCACTCTTTCATTCAAAAAGAGGGACTCAGGATCAGGAATGCCAAGCAGTTCCAGAGCCATATGATAGCTCTGTCCTGCCACAAAATGGTGGTAAGTCAAATGTGTGGACTTTCAAAAATACCACAACCAATGTCAACTTGCTCAGAGAGGAACACACCAGGCAGTGAGACTGAAGGCAGGGATAAATACATGAACACTCCTCATGCCAGACAGCAAGTTATATGCACTAAGTTACACATTATCCTGTTACATGCAGCATAAAGCATTTCAGTAATTATGTTTTCCAGTTTATTGTCAGCAATTTTCCCAGTGACACTCAGGATCTTATTTGTTGTTTTCACTATACAATACTTTGTGTTTATTGACACTGAAGCTCAGCTAACATCTGATCACTCAACTGTTCAACACATCAAATCCTTCTGCAATAGCAGCAAATAAAAGCAGCAATTGTAAGCTATTTATATACTTTACAGTCATTTCTGTATATACTGAACTTCAAGTTTAGTAAGCTTTACTTATTCCTACCTTTCCCTTTCATGTCTTTAAGTGAGCTGCTAACCTGCCAACAGAATTTCACTGACTCTTCCACAGAAGTTTTGTGATTGCCTTTAGCACACGATCCCATTCCAGTAGCTGAATTGAATTTCTAGGTTATAGATGGTGCTAGCTTTTTACTGTGGATGACAGTCCACACATACGAAGAAAAGAAGGAATTTGAAAAATTACAGGGATTTCTATGGTATTAACACTAACACTGTGGCCAAATTTACACAGCAGAGCTTGAAGAAAAATTACCAGGCATAGAAAAATAAAAAAACCCCACATATAAACAAAATGAAACGAAGTCCTGTCCTTCAAGTGTTAAAACATCATTTCCAAAAAAGCATAAAAAGAACTAAACATATCCTAATGGACTGTGCAAAATTTGGTGGCTAAAATGCATTATTTTCCTTGCCTCTCACAGCTTGAATTGAAAGGACCAGAACTTTTACTCATGCTCTGCACATATGAATGAGAGGGTATGTTAGTTCAAAAATACTGCCCCTCCAGAGATCATATTCAAGAACATGATTGTTATGTTTTCTCCATCTTTCAGAGTTGCCCAAGGAGACACCTAATGACATCTGGCAGTTAGAACTCCTCAAATCAG
The DNA here is from genome assembly GCA_013397775.1 of Eulacestoma nigropectus. Lineage (NCBI taxonomy): Eukaryota > Metazoa > Chordata > Aves > Passeriformes > Eulacestoma > Eulacestoma nigropectus. Next base: position 1,668,075 of record VZTE01000369.1, on the reverse strand, counting down.
TGTCAAGAAGAGGACAAAATAACTACATAGAAAAGGGAAAAAAATATATATAAACTGAAAAAATTCAAAAGCATTGTATTATCTAATGTATTCCAGACTAGCAGGGCCATCTGTAAGGCCAGGAGCACATACCCACAGAGCCCACACCTCTGTGGGAGAGAACTGAAAAGCTTCTCTTCCACATGCCACTTACAAATACACATTTCTCCAACTCAAAGAAAGGGCAAATCTGAAAAAGGTCTTCTCAGTCAATGTACTCAAATAAGATAGAACTTAAATCTATCTAATTTTCTTGGGACAAGAAGTCAATAATGATGTAACACTCCAAACTCAAACCAAAGAACATTTTATTTCACTTAAGAATTAGAATGACCATGTTGAAGCACAATTTAGCAACAAGAGATGTCCATATTTAACCTAGAATTTTCCAGTGTTCACTTCTCAGACTCCTGAGCTTTGAACCGTATGGAAAGAGGCTGTGTGTCCTTAAGCGCACAGGATCTAGTGCAACACAAAATAAATAGGGCTCTTGATGCAAATAAACACTATCAAAACCACCTCAGGCTTCAACAAAGCTTAGACAGAACTGAAGATAGATCATTCTAAGCAATCTTTACAGAACATAAGAATAATGCTAAACTCTGTATGTCCTAGAGCAATGAAGAACATGCTCAGACTATACCACACCGGCAAAGGTCGAGACACAGATATCTGAAGACAGAGTACAATAATACAAAAACAAATAAATGGGTATATCAAGGTAGCATTCAGTAATTTTCAAGTTAAAAAAAAATATTGTTCATATGTGCTCATGTCCAATAGAAAAGGCAATGAAGTGCAGTGATTAACTTCTCTCAGTCCGTTTAAAAATCAAGCTGACTAATCAAGCTGAAATTGGAAAACCTAAAATATTGCCTCTAAAACCTGCCCTTCTGCTCTTGTGAGATTTCTCTCCCATAAAACAAAGTTGGGTGAAAACAGGTACCAAAGATCCATTCTGATTATATTAAAAGTATTATTATTCAACTTCCCTTAAATTCACCTTTTGGGCTTTTTCTCCTTTTTGGTGAGCTCCTTGAAAACAATAAATATGTTCTAGTTTTCTGAAGATGTTTTTGCAGCTGATAAAGCAGCACAAGGGTGCCTTGAACTAATCATCAGAGAACTTATTCATGTTAAATATTTAATTTTCTCTTATATTTAGTTGAAAATCAAGAGAACACATCAAAAGATATTCAACAAAATCACGTTTTATCAGTAGGCAGGGATGCCCATTATTTTAATAAATCCACTGATTAAGAATTTTTTTCACTGACGATAAGTGAAGACCTGCTGAGTGTCACAAGGGTCATTGTCTTTTTTTCTGTCACTGAATGGGTCTGAATGTTACTGAACTGGTTAAAAGGGTGTGACACCAGACAATGCAAACACAGAGGAAAGCAAATCTAGTATATTGTGATTGCAGAAACTGTTTATTTATTTGCTTGTACGAGTTTGTGCTTTCATAATTACACTGGTGAATGCAATTCTGCAACAAAGAATTGTAATTACTGCTGCTAATTTATCCAAGTAGATGTGAAACATTCCCAAATGTTGGTCATAAATATCACATCAATTCAGGCCAGAGACAGGAGGAAAGGGATGATGTATCTCCACAAGACAAAACTTATGTGGTAGAACTAAAAGTTGAAACACTTTTTTAAGTCCTTCAAGAAAAGCAGGTGGCAGTAAAGTTAAGGCAGGTACCAGGACCATCACATTTTGTTCCCTTCAGCTGCTGACAGAGAGATCGGCTCTCAGACAGCGAATGAGTCTCATGTGCCAGAGGGACTGAGGAGCATCTCCCAGACAAGCAGGCAGAGCACTCTGCGACAGAGAGGCAGTGAGCAGAGCTTTCAATAAGGAGATGACAGCTCTGGTATTTCCTCATTATGTCATCTCTTCCCCACCCTCCCTCATTTTGACCAGGACTGGCTTTCATCTGGCTCACAAAGCCTGCTCGCTCTCAGGGCCTGGAGATCTCAATCAAATACAGGTCATAAACCGACACTACTGCAGGTAGTGCAAAAACCACCCAAATGATATTCACCAAACAGGCTAAAGAAAAGATGGTGTTTTGCTAAAAAGCAGCTGACAATTTCACTTGAAAAGTATATAACTTAAAATACACCATCTTTCAAAGCTGTCACAAGAGAAACAAAGCAGCTCAGAGGAAACACCTCAGTGAGAAAAGCAAGCAATCCAGACTTTTACAGGACCTTAAAAGGTATTTCTCAGATACCTGGACTTCTACCAGTGTAGTGTCCTTGAAACTTACCTTGGAACACCATCTTTTACTACAGCCTGTGACTTGTGGGTGTCTAATAAATCTGAAACTCACATCTCATTCTAACTGCTAGAAGATGAAAGCAGCTTTCAAGCAATCACTTAATACAGGTAGTTTATCATAATACGCTTAGGGGTACCTTGGAATGTTACCTTAATAAAGAGATGGTGTAGCACACTCAGATATATTATGGTTTGTGACACAATCTGAATGTTCTTTCTTCAGACTTCGGAGCATGAGAGCATATGGAGCATTTGTCTGATGAGATTTAGAGATTTATCTGAACTGCAGACATTACTTATAAGAACAAATACTGGATGAATCAAGGAGCATGCATGGGGAGTGTTTAATCTTTCGTATGCCAGCTTAAAACTATAAAAGTCAATTGAAAACAAGCATCTATGCAATGCTTAGTTTGGAGAGCCTGCAAAATGAGTTGGTATAGCCCAGTTCTTTCAGAAACTGCGGCTGTATTTTATGTCAGTGTTGGTAAAGGGCAAAACATGATTAAAAACAAAGGTACACAAAACTACGAGAAGGTTAAGGCAATAAAAGTATTAATGAGTGTTACAAAGTATTATAAAAGTGTCATAAAAGTAATCTTCTGACAAAAAAAGACTTAATCTTTACAAGTCAATACAGTGATACTGTAACTCCCTAGTCTTTGGGTGACTTTGATGAAAACATCCTTTTTCCAAGTTTGAACACATTCTGCACCACCGTCAAGACAAACATCTTTTCCCCTATCAGCTGATATATGTGCAACAGATGAGCACTTTTGAATGAAATGCTGCATTTGACACTAGGAAAAAATGATAATTTTTCTTAATCTCTGTGACTTTCACTAAAGCACTGAAGACATGTGAAAGCTCTTACCTGAGGCCGCATCCTCGGGTTCCACCTGACGTAGTAGTTCACCCAGAGTTCCAAATGGTTCAGACTGGCAACGGGATACAGCACATGGTTTTCATAGTTTACATAGAAGGGATTTGTGAACTCCTCTAACTGGCTGTTTATATAGGACCACAGAGATACAGTCTTTGTGCTCACCTCCTGATTGAAAAAAAAGTTAAAATTAAAAAAATGTATGACATGGATTGCAAAATCTTAAAATATGATGTTAATATCTACATATCACTAATTCTGTCTGTGAAATTTACCTTATCTACTAGAAAATTACATGCAGTCTGAGAACACTTCCGGCAGCTGATCATTAAACAGCCTTAAAAATTTAGCAAAACATCTGAACACTTGTTTTGGTCCAAGGTTAATGGAGAAAGGAGATTTAAGCATATTATTTTCAGAGACACTAAGGTCTAGTTGAGCAAAAGCAACCTGCACTACTCATAATTTACAGCAATACATACAGCTACTTAAATATGTGGTTACAAACTGACCAACTAAACTAAAAAAATTAGCTTTAACAAGAATAGCAGTGAAGAGATATGAAGTTTGGAAGATCCAAAACAGTGTCTGTGAAAAATAATTATTCAATTTTCCCACTCATACTATTTGCACCTAACAAATAATTGATATTATGCTTTAAAGTGACTATTTGTACCTTTACTTGCACTTCTGAAAGTTGTATTACTCCAAATTTCATCAGCATAATAATGGTTAGATCAAAGATTGGAAATCTGAACTTACATCAGATTCATCTTGCAATTTTAAACTCCTTCAGTGCTGTAAAGCATGTGTTTCTACTACCGCTGTGTCTTAAATTGCATTTCTTTATTGAGAATTGCATCTGACTATTTATTTATGAAAGAAAGCTGTCTGGAAACCCTGCATTTGCTGAGAACATGTTATTCAGCTCCATCTTGTGGTATTTACATGCAACTTTTCCCCTACAGAAGCAGTAGAGACAAACCAAAAAAAAAAAAAAGAAAAAAAAAAAGAAAAACTAAATACAACAAGGAATTATAACTTGCTCTAAAAAAAATGAGGTAGTAAAAACAACAAAGCCACAAGTAAGCAAAAGTGTACTTGGAATATTAACAAACTTTTTTTTTTTTCACAAACACATATTTCATTGAGTCTTAACTTCACTCATTTAGTTAATTTAAATTTCTGTAGTCCTCAACCACAAGTTCCATCCAGTTATATCCTATAGTAACCTGCCAAGTCATCCATAGGAGTTCCTCTGGAAATAGTGAAAGAAATGCTAATATAATTTGATAATTACTATTATTTGAAATTTTGTATTTTGGCTAAAAATACCTGGAAGAAGACTTACCAAAATCCTCAACCCCCCAAACAGACGACAACTAAAGAAACCTAAAGCCACCTCACTTAATAGCAGGGCACTTAGTATATATTTCTCATACTCTGAAATTTAATGTCTGCATTGTCTTTTAAGACTATGTGACAAAAGTATCCAAAAACACAGCTCAGATGTTCTTAGGTCATTTTCTAAGCATTTTCATATAAAATCAGAAAACCAAGAATGTGCATTATACTCATTATTTACCTCTTTTAATCTCTCTTTTTCACAGTTGCATAAGAAAGTCCCAAAGAGACAACTGTAAAGGTGATCCAGAATAGTGATCAAAAATAGCTCGTTGAATTCAAAGGCTGCGGGAAACTGATATGTGAAAAAAATGGTAAAATTACTTAAACTTTATTTTAAGCAGTGTAGAAAGGAAGAAAGTCAGACATTAGAAATAAACAAGTAATTCAGGTAAGATTTTTTTTCCTATTTAGGGATTATTTTCAGGAAAACTCAGCAATTTCAGTAACTCCCACTTCAATAATACATTTCACCTACGTACTTCTTCACAAATACTTCTCAGAGCTATACTTTATATTCATTATCCAAGTATACCAGAATACAAACATTAGCTGATGTGAAACTGGTGATACAAAGCAATCCATTTTAAGAAGCTCTAACAGCATACTGTTCTACCCCAAACCTTCTTAAACATATGCTTTATATCTATTACAGGACAAGAAAACATTTGGGGGGAAAAAAAAGAAAAAAAAAAGATAATGGCATTTAAGAGTTTTATTTCCTATTTCAACATGCAAAGAATTGAATAATACAGACTACTGCACATACATTGTGCTTAACATATATTTAAAATTTTTCTTTCACTTTCTACTCAAGTAAGTTACTTTTCTCCATTTCACCCTGAATTTACCATTACCTATATAAAATAAGCCTTTAATCCCTATTATTCTGTATGGGAAAGTAAATCCTGTACATCTGAAATGAAAGAACTGTAATTCCCCTGAGGACCACTAGGTATTTTATTCACAAGCAGAGGTTACCTGACATATTCTAAGAAAAACAGCAGAAATCTGAAAATGTTTCTCCTAATCTGTAGTGCTCTAAAAATTCATAAAGGAAGAAATTACTGCAAACTGCAAAGGCTGCTGCCCATTCAGATAGAAAAAGTCCTTCTTCAGTCAAATATTATGGTAGGACTACACATGGCAACTGCTTGATGTGTCAAAATAACTTTGTGTTCAGTATGACAAGGGTAGCAAATACAGACATGGAATGATAGACATTTAGAAGAATAAAAAATTGAGAAGACTTAAGGAAAACTTAAGAGGTGGCATTTCTCTCATTAACAATAAAGAGCATGTTATAAGAGAATAATATTCAGGACAAATGAAACAAACTTTGTGCATTCCCTCTAAAAGAGTACATATTCACAGAAGTCTAAAAGGCAAAGTTTTAGATTCATAAGGCAGAATTTCCTGCCATATGGAGAAATCTTAAGTGAGTATTTCATGTGTGTAGAAAGCAGAGGACTGGTTTCACACCAAATACCTTGGCGAGTGACTCGAGCTACTTAAAATAAAGATGACTCCTATAGTTAGGAGGAAAAACACAGCAATTGGGACTGCAGGTGAACTAGCTGATCCAGAAATTCCTCTTCAGTGCCAGCTGTGATTTATGAAGGGCAAATATTTATTCATGTTGAAAATAAAGAGTTGAATAACACACAATGGGTGTGCTTGTATTAAACCCAGACAGATCTATGTTTTAAACAATGTTCTAAAAAAAGAAGATTGATCTAAGTCAAACATTGTAAAAACATTCTCTTTCCAAGACTTCGCAAGCTAATATATACCAACTTTTGACTGAAAATTTTGAGTAAGGAGATTATCAGCATCATGAAACAGAAAATGAATGGGAACCTTCTTACACTGCTACAGATTGTGCACTGTTCACCAGCACAATGTGCTCATGCTGGGGCTTCTCTTGCAAATCATGGGTTGTTTTCAACCTCCTCACCATTTGTTTTCATAAACCATAGAGGAAATTAAGATTATCAAAATCTCTTTTTCAGTTATGTTCATAAGTTACTACTTTTGAACTTCCTTCTCTCTAGGAAATCGTGCCAAAACTTAATTACAAAGCAATGATGTTAAAAACACAGCTATTACTTGAAGGAAGTATGAACAGAACTTGACAAGCAGGTGTGCTGAACCAAGTCAGGAGAAAATTCAGTGGGTCTCAGATCTCAGCCTGCTGTGTCCAGCTCAAAGCAGCAACCAGATACAGAGAGCAAAAATAATTTGCAAAGCATCAAAATGATATTTGGAAAAAACTTTGAAGACAAAGCGTCTCCTAAAGGGACTCTCTTTAACTGAAAGCATTTAATGAGCCTTGTCACATCAGGGTTCTGTGTTGTGGCAGGTCCATACTAATCAGAAGGATGCCGACATGGCCACTATTCCAATCCAGTGAAGCATATTCAAAATTCCATACATCAGTGGTTGCACTCCAACTAGTTTATTAATAAGTGATAGCACTTTATTGAAACCCTGTCTTTGAATACAAGAGTTGTACTGTGGGAGCCGATGTATCAAGACTGTAAAGCTTCTATTACTGCTGCTGAAAAATCACTGACCTAAAAAATGCCTTCCTCTCTAGTTCCAAGCCTATTAGCGTCTGCTTGAAGATTCAGGTGGAAAAATTCCCCAAATAGAAATTTACTTCTTGTCAAATCCACTAATTGTGAGAAAACACATGGGTCATTAAAATCTCCCACTTGTTGCTGCTGGAGTTCTTGGAGATTTTTGTAAAGTGGCATTTGAAAAAAGAAATTATCTTTTTTAAGCCTGATAATGACAAGTGGCATGTGATTCAGAGACATGCAAAATACACTTGCTTTTTAATCAATGAACTCATTCTGTACTACAGTAACATTTAACATTGAAACACTTGGCAGACTGTGCAATGGACAATAATGGTTAACTAACCCTAGACAGAGGAACAGTGCACTGCTGAATCCAGTGAAAAATGCATCTCCAGCAACAGCTGACAGCCAGTAACAAACAGGATGAAACTTTCTGCTGACTTTAAACAGACCTTCCTCCTGTGAGGGTTCTGTGTATGAAAGGTAGGAAGTTAAACTACAGTGCTACATGCAAATTTTACAGTTCTGTTTCATTTTTAACCAGGCATCAGTACTTCATCAGCTCACATGTGGCCTTTCCAATTTGACATCTGCTACTCTGTATCACCAGAATTTACTAACAGAGGAGGGAAATCACTTCACCATATGGTTTTTTATTAAAATCTGATGTCAATGTACTTCTCTCAAGTTCTCCATTATTGTATTTGTGTGTCATGAAGAGCATAAACCCAAGGGAAAATATAAGGCTGTCAAGGACCAAATTTCACTGTCTGAGGCTATCTGGAAATTTGTATCTTAGTGGGAAGTTAGAGATTCTCTCACTATTTTAAGGTGACTGTTTTAAGAATGTAACTCTTAGGCCCCAAAAAAGTCTATTTGCGTGCTTTTAGCCCATGCCCAAACCAGAGCCCTTACACTCTCCTTCAGTCATTAACACTTATTTGAGCTTTGGAACATTTCACATATGTTTACCATGAATTCTAAAGCACAAAACTATCACTGTTTTATGAGAAAGTGATCTATACAATGACAAAATAGAATCCTGTTTTTCAAAGGTCTGTGTCAAGGTAATCACAGTCTTCACACCTATTCTCTAAGTGTTCAAGTCAACTGAAAAATAAAAATAAGTGGGCAAGAACTGTTCAAGAACAACTTTTTCTATATTTTTTCCTGAGCAACAGTAATTATTTTTCAATGTCACTGCTGTTTATGAATTTCAAAACAATTTCTGGGTCCAGGTTTTGAACAGATGTGGTATTGGCAAAATGTTTCATAGATTTCCCCTCTGCCCCCATCCCTTTCTGTTTTTTAAACTAGAGGGAACTAAACTGTTTATAGCAAGAAATAGGAGGCAGCAAGGGAGATCACAAAAATAGAAGAGGCTGCTCTCAATTAAGGATCTCCCCAGAGGACTTTTGTTCCTACCAGGTATTTAGAACTGCTTCTCTTTGCTATTGTTATTAGCTTTCCTCTGAAAAGAGGGACAGAATTTTTTATTTATTTTCTCCAGCCACACTAAACAGCACATTAATGCTGAAATATAGATACACAGAAAGAGAAAATCTACAAGACCCCCAGGTAAGGGCCCAGTATAACAGTAGGGAACTTTCATAAAGCACCAAAGATGACTGTTTTGAATACAAGTTTTGGCAACTATGACCTAAGTTTTTAAGAACCATGTTCAGAACAAGAAGACTAAGGTAAGAGATCTGGGAGTGCTAGGATCATATGGAACCAGACTGTTATCCTCCTCCCTTCAAAACAAATCATATACTATACAGACTTCAGTATAACAGCTTTCACCATAAAAGCACAGATCCATGTTAGGCTTCAAGGAGGTTAAAAAAAGGAAAGCAGCAAAAAGAAAAGAGAGAGGGGAAGGGGAAAAAAAAGAGTCAAGCACCAAGAACTTCTGAACCACTTGGAAATAAATCCTTCATGTGGACAACCTGTTTCAATAATCCCATTAAAGAATGGCAGTATAAAAGCTGAGACAAACCTCAGGTTTTTACTCATAGAGGCACAAATAAGGAAAATGAAGACTAAATCCATTCAATAATTTAACATTTCAGAACAAAAATGAGAAGCTGAACACTTGGTATCTTAAGAATCAGTAATTTCAAACATCTCCGCAATCTAGAGGTAAGAGCAGTGATAGAAGTAAGAAAACTTATCAGAGAATAGGCTTGAGTGGTATAAATGCTGTCCTGTATACATAAGGATGAAAATGTTCACATTTGAGACATATATAAAAGAACTCTCTACTACCCTCAGTTCACAATCAGCTCAGATTTTTGCTGTTTCTTAAGGAAATAAAGCCATACAAACATTTACTCCACCAATGAGCATGCAACAAAAATCATTTATCTCATCAATAACTCTTATTTATGTAAACAGCAAACCCTTTGCAAGCCTATTTTAATCAGAAAAAAAATTGCTGGTATTTTTCTTTCAAGACAAAATCTCTACTCTAGCTCCTTGTGCTCCACTTGGAGCAGAAATTTCCATCTGTGTGCATAGTGCAGCCACAGAGCAACCAACTTAAGGTAAACAAGCTACTGCTCTGTACAGGAATGTGTTCTACACAAATTATGTTTCCAAGATAAAGACTGATACCTCATAGAAAGACACTCTTCAGCATCTTACCTGCTTTGTCATTTGCCAAACACAGTCAATGAACTGAAGGAAAATGGGAGATCTGTCAGCATCTGCATGATCATCATCTCCATGTCCCACTCGCTGGAAGTCAGAGCACACTGCATTTCAGTCTGGTGTGTCTGCAGTACCATCCCAACACTGCAAAGCTCAGGAACTCTTAAATATGTTCCAGTACTGAACAAGACAAGCAAGTCTTCCATAATGTTAACCTGCATTTTTCAACTACTAAAATGCACCCCAATATTCACTTATGGACATGCCTTCACTTTTGAGCAGAGTTGGAAAGCTCTACCAGTTGTTTCCCCATCTTCTACTGCACAGCCACTGATTTCTACCAGTGGGTGAAACTGGTAGGATTTATTTAAGACTGAACTGAAAAAATGGTTATTCCATCTCCACCTGTCATAACTACATGTCATTTCCACTAAACCATCTTAAGAGTCAGAGCCCACAAAATGTCATAACAATTTATTCTAATTCCCCATTAGCCCATGTGTTAAATAAACACTTCAACCTTAAGTCAGAGTAATAATTCCAGCCATTTTACACTTTAGACACCTTAATTGTTTTCCTTGGTTCTCCATTCATAAGCTCCATAACATAAGTTACAATCCCTCATTCTCATAAAAAAGCCACATGACTTTTTCTCACCACTGCATTCAAACCACTTCATTTTTATTTACTTTATATTATATGTCACATAGAGGTTTCCTGTTAAAAATTAACAGGTCACAATCCTATGACACACTCAGACCATTAAAAGGACACAAGAAACAATAACTAAAATGCAGCAGAATACTGTGAGAAAATGTGCTATTCAAAGCAAAAGCCCTGAAGGTGACAAACAGCACACTGAATTTTCCAGCTTACCATTGCAAATCGATGTCCAAAACTTATCCATTCTTTCTCTACAAGAACTTCAAAGCCCTTGATGGTTCTGTAATAGCTGTCCAGCATAAGCATGGCCAGTGCAGTAAGCTGTGCAGTTCGATCCCAGCCATCACTGCAGTGCACCACTACAGAGGTTTTACCAGATTCAATTTTATCTGCAATTCTTACTGCTCCAGCAAGAAGCATCTTAAACAAAAATGAAGAAACAAGTGTATTAAATACTACCCAAAACTCTACCAAAAAAAAAAGTTATCATTTTTTACTCTTAAAGTCATTATGTTTTAAAATTTCAGATTAATTACATAATCATCCTAATGAGAATGCTTTAAATTAGAGGTTTCCAAATGGTAGAATGCATATTCCTAGAGGTACAAAGACTGTGCACTCTCTTGTCCAGGACAGAGTTTTTACCAGCTCTCCATTATTAGCAGCACATAACAAATGAACCTGGGAACCCCTTCTCTAAATTAACTGATATTCTGTATTACAATGAAAAGATACAAATACTGTAATCTATTCCAAAGGCTGAAGATTTGAGGTTTTCAAAGTTCATTTCACATTAATCAATCACTTTCTTGCTCCATTTTCAGTTCAACTGAAACTCTCAAGTTTAGAGAAAGGGACAAATCATCCAGCTAATCTACATCAAAACACAACCCAAACAAACCCAGAAACCCCTCGCTGGGAGCCTGTTCTGATTTGTTGGTGCATGAAGTATACACTGTATTCAGCTTCTGAGCTGACCAACAATAGCGTGGATTTGGGAGCAATGCAGGAGAGGACAGGACAGAGATGGCACAGGGCTGAGATCACCTGTGTGAACTTGTTACTCTTCTCCCCACTCAAAACCCCATCTCTTTTGTTCCCTGATGCCACCCTCTGGTTTTTTAAAAACTTAAATAAACTCTCTCCTGTGAAGACTTGTCTCTAACGTGACCTCTCATGGCACTGAAAAATATATGGGGAAAAAAAACAACCACTAGAAATGGGACCACAAAAGAATTCCTATTCTGCATTCCAACATCAGAAAATGTAATCTTGCAAAATATTTGCACTTTTCCGTTCCCAGGCATGCAAAAACATCTTCTGGGAAGTAGGAAAGCCAGCATCTGCTGGAGAAGCTGTGCACAAGACCAGTCTTCAAACCTATTTCAAGAACCATGTTTTAGAGACAGTTTCCATTGATTCTATCTTTCATTGAGCATATCTTTTATGGTAGAACTGAAGGATGCCAGGGTGGAAATATCAAGAAATAATACAAAAGTGTCTATGAGAGAACAGAGTTCATGGTCTGAACTAGTTAATTGCCAATTATTTCAGTCAGAAATCTCTACTGCACTAAGTATTAAAACAGTTTGGTCTTCAATAAAAGCATAAAACTAATCTATTTAACATACAGGTATACAATAGCTTGCTTTAAAGAGAACACAGATGCCTCTGAAAGAAAACGGCTGGAAATAACAGAACAGGTGCAGGAAATGAGCAGAGAATGGGAGACAGAAAACACATTTACTATTAATTCAGCAAATATCTGTGAAGTATGTGAAGCACTTTATTCCACTTTGGACAACAGCCTTTAGAAAACAGCTTCCTCTACAAATTTATTATTTTTTACAGATGTTTCAAAACTTAGTAATCATCACAGTATCTCAGTTCGGGCTCCTAGTGAATAACTGCCTTTGGATTGGCTTAGAAAATGAGAACTGAGAAACAGTTAATAGCACAAGTTCTACCCTTAGACAGAAAATATTCTGGGTGTGCCATAAGCACCAAGTGACCCATGTTGTTACTACTGTCTTCACACACAGAGAGTTACTGGTGCCTTCACAGACACTCCTGGACCATCTCTGAAGCGCTCTGGGTGCCAGGGGTTGGAAGGTGGGTTTCCAGTAATGCTCTGCATTAAACTGGGACACAGCCACACCGGTCTGAGCCCAGAAAACAGCAGATGTGTTAAGAGTAAAGCTGTGGCTTGTTAATGCTATTACAAGTCAAGTCAAAAGGCTAGGAATTATTGGAAAAAATCTCAGAGAGTTACTATCAACACTGTTAACACAATAATGGCAGCTTTTAAGAAATCAGCCTGCAGTTTCTGCTGTCAGTACCATTAATGTGAAGCAGCATGTAAGGGACAGATTAATGAACAATGTCACACGTGTCAACTCATTAAAATAATTTAAATGAAATTTCCGATTGCTATGCTATTGTTACCTGTCTGACAGTGGTATCAAAGTTCACTCCTGACACCTCCTAATCCAGGAACCTCACCAGAGTCAGTGGCAATGAAAGGTGACCATGGGAACAAAATAGGCTACTGTATTTAAGACCAGGCTGATAAGAAAAGTTTCCAGATCCTCAGATTCCCAAAGCTGTTTCAAATAGTTCAAATTCAAGAGAAGAAGAAAATTAAACTGTTCCCAAAATATCATTAAATTTCACTCTTAATTTCATGTTTGCTCCCTCTACTGGCTCTGCTGCGGTTGTCAGCAGGCACTGCTTAATGGAGAGTCAAACTAATGAACGATCCCAAACATATTTTGCATGAGTGACATTTGAGCCAGCTGCTAAAAAAACAAATTACACTCCATCCACATTAATCATAAACAGGGGATTGAATGCGGTAATGAAATAATCTACTCTAAAATAATTTCAAAGGTTAGTGAAACTGGCTGTAAAACTGAGAGTGGTAGTGACTCATTTTAATATTATGTTAAATAATAGCGCAGATGATAACCTGATAGATCACTGACTACAAACAGCCCATGAAAATGTAGGTGCCCATCACAAAAACAGTAACATTGCACTGAAGGAGGGAGGGATGAGAAAGACTGCAGAATTCACAGTCAAGCCCTTTTGGCAGTGGCTCAGATATAATCTGAAGTTCCCAGGGCATTCTTCCAAACAAGAGGGATAACCCTAGACTGCTCACAAACATTCCTTCTCAAGAAAATAAAACAGTGTCCAGCAGTAAATATGATACTGTGTTATCAGGAATTAACTCACTATCTGCCAGTATATAAAACTGGAAATACAAAGTTATTATGGAAGGCTTAAAATGCTGCATTCTAAGTGACTATTTAAAAATTAAACTTTTTCACAAGATTATCCTGATTAAAGCAACATGCTTGAGTTTCAACATTAGTTTAGCAATATTTTCCAAAGCACAAGTTAAAAGCATGGTTTAAAAAAGTAATTGATTTTTCACATCAAAAGCATTTTACCCTTATATATTCCAGCCAATGTGTGGAGTCCACGTTTGACAGCCACCGGGTCTCATCAATAGTAGGATAAACGATTTCTTTAAGTTTCCGCAGGGATTCTCTCATGACGTGTATGTTATGAATTTCTAGAAAGACCAGCTCTGCATTGGGGTAGGCACTTTCACTTTCATAACCTCCGCCTTTAGCCTGTCATTCAAAAGGTACACAAAAGACAATGAGAAGAACATGTATAGCACTTCAGTAGAGGGCAGAGAGAGTTATTTTGCTCAAGTTTCAGCATTTTCTGAGAGAAGGGATTATCTTAGCACTAATGAAAACATATTTTTGGCTTTTGTTTTTCTAAAAAAACTAGAGGGTTTTTTTTAGGTGAAAGAAATTCTAATTGTAACAGTCTATATTTGATAATCCATACATATCCCTTCCCCTTTTTATTGATGAAAGCTTTGGTATTCTGTGAGTGTTACTGCATAATTTCTCAGCTATATCTTCATGCTGCCTTTGATTCCTGCCAGCCTTTCCAAAATGCTACAAGCAACTTACTTTCCTTCCCCTGCCCTTGTTAGGGACCCTTTCTTACCTCTTTTCAACATCAGGTTCTCCACATCCTGATATCTGGCTCAAGCTTCTGCCTTGTAAAAAGGCTGATGAACTAATGTTAGTTATGATACCAACCTACCTTGTTTGTATCTGCAACACTATTCTGCCTGGCATCAAAGATGATAAGTTTATGTGACTGAGCATTGGCATCCATTATTGTCTGCAAATATTTTTCATCTTCTTTGCAACGCTTATCATTTGGGCCAACTGATGGCTGGCTGCATCGTGTTATTGTTGCTTGGCTCTCAGGATGAATCCAAGATAACACCTGGATTAAGAGAAAACTATTTAATTTACTACACTACTATAAAAGCAGCAGGCCAGAGAACAACTACACAACCACATTGCCTATTTGGCATTATTTCCTGGCAAATCAACAAATGCAAGTTTAAGGACAGGATGATGCAAAAGCATATTGACAGCACACTAGCACTGACTGCTCATCCCAAATCTGAGCTTGAAATACAGAGTGATTCTAAACATCTTAGCTTCTATTTCTAATAGCAACTTAGCCTGTATCTTTCTAACTGGAAAAAAAAAGGGCAATGGAGGAGGGAAAACTGCTTCCATGTGGAAGGCTATGGACTTGCACATTACCTTGCTAAGCATGATAACCAACACCATCTACCATATTTAGAGGAGTTCTAATGCTACCTTGTGTATTCTCAAGCAAAGCCCTATGGCTATGACACATTCTACTCTAAATCAGAACACAAGCTAATACATGCCAGAGCATCAGATACCACTGTGGCCTACAAGTGCTAACTCTAAACAAAAAACTTACTACATGGCACAATAATCGTGCAATTAAACTCACACTTAAGTTGCTCTCTTCAGTTCTAAACCCATTGAGCCTAATTCTTCTTTCTTTGCCCCCCACCCCATCTCAGGAAGGAAGCCATCCCACTGTTATTTAAAAAATAAAGCCTAAAAGAACACTGATAATTTCTTGTAAGCTACAAATTTCTAAAGCACTTATTTCCTCTTGTACAAGTTTCACTTACAGGAACTCTCCCTTTTGCTCTAAATGCTGCCACTTTTGAGAGGTCATCGTCCTTTACACTAGTTGGCACAACAAGAACAGCAGGATATGTATCACAAAGCTCATAGGTGCTGTTAATTTTGGATATTTTCCAACTCTCATTGGGCAAGCCCTGTAAAAAAGTAAAAACAGTTTTGCATTTTTCAGGTTAGACCTTTACATACCTGAGTTTAGGGCAATGAAAAATTTTATGTGCTGCATACTTTTTAAAAAAAGGCATGCCCACTTTTTCTTTTAAATAAGTTATAAACTTATGTCTTCATACTGAATCATAAACCAGTGGAAGTCTTTCCTACTAAACAGATATGGAAAATAACCATATGGAAAATGTAGATTTAAAATTACAAACGACAGTCAGTCTTCTGTTTAATGCTGCTTATTCAAATTCAATTTTTTATAAAGCCTGTATTTTGTAGAAACAGCACTTGAAAAATGTGGATTTCAGAACCATTTAAGTTAGACCATTTTGCTCAAGTACTCAGCACCTGTACCTCCATCAAGTTTAGCAGGTGCTCAACGCACTCAAACTCAGGCCACTTGCATTTTATTATCCAAACATGAGATGCAGACAGTCAGTCTATGTAGCAGGGGCTGAAAATGATGAGTCTTCTGTAACATTTTTTCCTTGTTTAAATGGCTCTGGGGGAGATGGAGGAAAAAAAATACAACAAGTATGTCTATAACTTACCTGCCTCTTATATTCTGCCATTGGATCATACACTTTCCAGCCATTAACAGCAAACTTTTCTTTATAGCAGAATGCAAAAAGAGGCTAAAGACAACAAAACAAAATCATAAATTACTGCCTGACAGGTTGTATGCACAAGCTCCAAAACAGTGAACACTCCAATATTTCAAATCTAACACTTAGAAAACTTTTGAACAGCAGACATCACACCTTCAGTCAAGACTGGAAAACACTGAGCTAGAAAGAAGATGAAAAATAGTTTTCTCCATCAAGTATGAGTTTAAAATTAACAAAACCAAGACAGGAAACAGAGTTGAAGTTACTTGCCTCTGATCACACAACACATCAACGGCAATGCCAAGATGAGAAAATTGGTTTCCTACTCCCAACCAGTTCCTTATCCACACAAGCAAATGAAACAGAATTCTGCAGCTAACTAATAACAAGATTAATTGTACCTATTTGTTGTATTAGACAGAACTTCTATATTATATTACCTACTGCAGAAAATGAGAGTCAACACGTACATATTTTTAACCAGCAACATTAGGCAAACCTAGATCTCAAGGTTTATGTAAAAATTAACTTCAATAGCAGGACACAGCAGTGTTTGAAGAATTAATACAAAAAGCACCCAGGGTCAGAGTGGCCTGCCCACTCTGCAACAGATTTTATGAATCAACACTTCAAAGTTTGTTATACAGCCCTTGTATTTCCTCCCCTACACTTTCCCAAAAGAGGAGAGCCAGTGACAGCCTCCTGTCCATCTTAAGACTTACCAGCCCATTAGAAACAGGAAATGCACGTGTTACAAGGTTTTCAAAGATCTCCAATCTGTTCTGCTCTTCCTGTTTATAGGCCAGCCGCAAATTTCTCATATCCTGTCAAAAATAAGTTACAGTTTTACTCTATGGTAAATGAAAAAAAAGAAAAAGCAGTTACAAGACATTCCATTGAACGAAGGCACACATGGGACCCTGAGTCACCGACATCATCTAAGCCCCAAGAGAACAGAATTCTGTAAGCATTCATATGAGATAACCAGGATTGTCATTAGAGATGCTGGATATAAAAATAGCCACTTTTCCTTTGAACTCACTCTGGAGACAAAAGGCAGAAGTGTTTAAGACCGCAAGTATCATAGAGGAATTGAAATAAATGAAGCACGGTTCAAATACAGGGAACTGATCAGACAGAAAAGCAGCACATGGGCTGGCAGATTCTTCTTACAGAAAAATGAAACAAAAATACTTTATTATTAATAAATCTCTACCATGTCTTACCTTGCAAACTATTTCTATACCACATGAGTTGTCTCCATGGCTCTGTACTCCAATTTTTTCAACCCTACTTATAACTCCAAGGGGAACATCAACAACAAAGGGTGGATCCTGAAATTTGTATATAAAACAAATGAATTTTAATACATTAGAGAAATAAAAAATAGTATTATTCATATGTGTTTCATCAGAGCCAACAGTAATTCCTGTTTAGTAGACTGCTGTGAAACATCACACTTACTGAATTTGTCACTTTCTGAAATCTACTTCAGCAACATTCCTACCTGAAACAACAGGCAGATAGATAGTGAAGTCTTACCCTCTCAACACTTTTGATAAACATTCTGAAGTCCGTCACTGTGAGTGTACCACTGACTGCTCCCATAAATGGACAGATATACATAACATCCTTAGCTGGAAAACAGATCAATTAAAACTTTGTTTTACTACTATAGACATTTGTTCCATAACAATCTATTTTCATTTGAAACTCAGAAGATTTTGGCAGCTCCATAAAATTTTGGTGCTTAATCTCTTTAGGAAAGCTTTTTCTTGCAGAGTTGTCCTTATCTCAACAACGAAAGCAATCAAATTCCTCTGCCCTGCTGCTGCTCAGCAGCTCCTCAGCACCCAGGGCAGGGCTGCAGCAAGGGCAGGCACATCCCCAACACCCTGCAGGTACCCCCAGCTGCAGGCAGCTCTGGTCCCTGCCCTGAGGTGCAGGGCACCCACACTCACCCCAAGACAGAGCATCCAAAGGGGCAATTACTGATCCACATGCACCCACCCTTCATGTAATTCAGTTCTATGCCCATATCTTCATTTTCACTTTTATTTGCTGGTATTCTTTCCTAGCCAAGTACTGCACTGCTAACACAGAGCTCACTGTCACAAGCCGAAGTGAAACAAATCCCACTAAGAACTGGAAACTAAGTTTGCAGTAACTTCATGTTTTTTGCTATTACAATTTTGAATCTATGACATATCCTTGGCACCCCCAAGCAGAAATATAATACATACACCTCTATGGAACAAAAAAACCTTAGAGGAAAAAAAAATTATCTATATGGAGTAAGTCATTCTCTGGATCTGATTTCTCCTTCCTACACTTGGATTTAGAAGACAAAGAAAAGAAATCCACATCTAATCAGCTAATCTAAAGTGGCATTAAATTAAATAACAAAAGTTGAAAGGAAATAATATTCTGTTTCTAAATAAACTAGCAATTTAATAGTATTCAGTGCAGCACTCAGTAGTACACTTACCGATAACTTTGATTGATTCTCCAGGAAAAAGTGGAGCCTCCTCCATCTGTGCTAGTTTGTTTCCATCCCGCAGTGCCTGGCAGAAATCCAAAATCATGAGTAAATCTCACTCTCCATCTGTACCACATCGATATATTTTGATGCAAAGTGCTTTTACTACCAGATTACTGGAACACAAGAAGTGTGTCTTTTTTTAAATCACACAACTGTACTAACAGTACCACAGTAAAAGAAAGGAACAAAAAACAACCAAACACAAAACTTTGTATTAAAATATAACACAGACATACACATAAGTAACGTATTAGTAACAAAGCATTTATGCAACAATTAGTTTCACATGCTAGCTACATATAGCATACAAAAATATGAACAATAAGATCAGCCCAAATTAGTAATTAATAATTTGTTACTGTTTTGCTGAATGCAGGTATTATTTGGGGTATTTTATCTATTTGAGAACATTTTAAAGCTCTTTTTTTTTTTAAATTCTAACGCTGCTTATTTAATATTTGATTATTTTCATCTGAGAGAATCATATGGCAGAAACCTTATTTAACATTTTAACTTTGTGGTTTTGATAGCAAGAAGCACCCCACAATGCTCTATTTCAATCAATACCTTACTGAGAGTGCCACAGGTTATGTAATAGGTTCACAATAGGAATTTTGGATCCAGAAGGTCAGATTAAGAATGAAGTAATAAAAAAATACAGAAGAACTATTAGCAATTTAAAAATAATGGCTAGTTTCATAACTTTTCACTGAGGTAAATGGCTTCATTGCTGAATGATACATGACGGATTCTTTGGGTCCTTTGCTGGCAGCTAAGATTTACAAGGTACTAAAGATTGTAATACAGCATAAAACCGTTTGTGGGACTGTTAAGGACCAAGAGAGAAAGTGATCTCTCTCAGGTCAAAATGACGAGATATCAGGGTTTCAATTTTTACATCCTGAATAAATATAATGGGCTAACTTGTTACAGCAAACAAGTAACCCTCCCCTTGTATTGCAGCTCTAACTTACATATACATAATTGGTAGGATCTGTCTGTTTCCAAACAGACTACCCCAAGCCCTCACTAATAAATAATTTCTAAAAATATTTCAGCTGATCTCTGGCTTCAGATTTCCTTGGAAACCATTGAAATCTTACATTCAGCACCCAATCACAAAAAATAATGTGTAGAGAAATAGCCAGTGCTTACAAACTGAGGATGGATGTGCTCTGTTAGACAGGGCTTATGTTCAGTATTATATTTTAGACTACATGACCTTACAAGAAAAATTTGCCTGGAACGTAACCAGTTACACACTAAATGCTTTCTAAGGCTTCTCTTGCATAAGAAATATAAGATTTGTATGCACTGTATGAGTACTAATATATAGTACCTTGCTACACAGTTAATGAATGAAAGATGAGTAAAACTTGCCACCTGATCAGGTTCTGCTTCAGAATGATAGCCATTGTGTCCATCCTGAATCTCCTGCTTTGCATGAGGCAGCAGTAGGGCAAGAGAGAAGTAACAGCAAAAAAAATGCAGACAACAGGTGAAAGGACAGAATCTTCTCTTTTTTGTTTCCCTTTTTAAAATTTCCTTAAAAAGACAGCATATACTTTGACTCCAGTTTAGCTTTCCAAAATCTTCCACTCCTGGCACACACTACTTTCCACAGAAAGGAACCCAAGCTATTAGCACCATCCTTTGAATGTTACTTGGCACAACACAAAATGAAAAATTTACTCCCTTTTTCACAAAAGAGTCAGTGCTGGTAGATAAGAACATAAAAGTATGTACTGTCTTTTTAAGACAAATAACCTTACAGTGAAGAAAATTAATTTCAAGAACGCCACATGCTTATCAATAGAAGAAACTGAGTACAGCTTGCAATGGCAGCATTATAGGAAACTCATGCAATCTTTCACAGAAAAAAACAGGTCGACATCAAATAGAAGTATCTAGACACTTTAAAAATGCTTTACTGTGTAAAACATGTTGTAACTGAACTCTCGACTTTACAGTTTTACATCTTTCCAGCAACTTCTATGTTGCTGCTTGAAACTTGGCCAGTAATTTTACAGAACCTAAACTTACTACTCATAGCAAAATATGCAAACAATTCACATTTTCACATTAATTTATTTTTGAATCAACTGGCAGCATATCCTGAACATTAATTAAATTTCTTTAATAAACATAAGGTCCTTATGCACACTAGAGAGAAACAAAAATGTCATCAGGTCAGTTGAAGGAATTGTTTTAAATTGTTCAGCCAAAAATGTTCTTCCGTCTTCTTTCTTTAACAACTGGAGAGAAGTTGTGCTCATAACAGTCTATTACTCCCAGTTAAATGCAAAGAACTTCTCACTTGGTCAGACTGTAAAATCAGCCTCAGTCTAAATTTACAAATGTTTGTTAAAATTCAATTTTTCTTTTTACAGGACTTCTACAGAACCCTCAAGAAACAACTTAGAAGAAGGACTTCAGATATCTTCAGATAATTTGAACTCTACATGAGTTAAAAAAATTATAAGAAATTAAAAAACCCTTTCAAGCTATAAAGGACTACTAACATTTAGGTATGGCTAGAATTCTGTTATACAGAAATTACTTAAATTTCAGATCATAATTATGTTGTTTCTGAAATCAAAGAAAAGTAGACATTGTGATCTCTGGAAGAAAACCAGCAAGACAATGAGCAAATACACCAAAGAATTTTAAATATATGAAAGACAAAGAAGCAGAGCAGACCATTCAAATATCAAAGCCTTTACACAGAACTGGGAACAACTGAACAAAACTAGATTTTGTTACTCAACTCAGATCAATTATTTGAAGCACTATCTATTTAAAAGAAAAAAAAAAAAAGATCAACTTGTGGATTTGTATGATTGGACTAAACACATCATTTTTAAAAATGCAAATACCAGATGAGAAAAAGCAATCATTCAGACTTCATCTCTTGGTTTCAGACTGAACAAGAAGTCTTTGTTCAAATAAAAGTGTTGGACACATTTCATGAACAATGTCAGAACACTATCCAGATCATTTCTCACTCCATAAATGCTACTAAGAGAGAGGGGCAAGAAAACAAGGCATGCCCTTTTTAATCTTCAATGAACAATGGGCAAGCCCTAGTATCAAAATTATCATTAGAAAGATGTAGGACATTGCACTAGTGCCTAACTTCAAACTTAACTTTCAACCTTGTTACACCTTGGTAACAACTAATGTAAAAGAAGTACAAAGGCAAGCATGAATTTGGAACTTATTTAAATAGGACAGACACAGACAGAATGCTTCCACCACTGGTATTCTTTAGCATAGACATGTTAGAGCTGCTAACACAGTACTCTGCAGTCTGAAGCATGTAAACCTGAATTGCAAGCATCCATTTTGTCAAAATTAATGTAATAAAACTGAAGTTAGTATTGCACATTCATAACATAATTTTAAAATATTGCTGTCTTACACATGGACTTTTATTGCTCACGAAAACATTGTAATGTATATAAAGCATTTCTATGGCAAAGAAGCTGTTGCACTGCATAGCAAAATGGTCTGACTGGTTCATAAAACCCATTAATGAGGTAAAGAAGAACGCTTGACACACCAAGATCTCACACAGCACAAGAGACACACAGGTAGGAGGCCGTTCACTGCTAGCCAAAGGTAATCTTACCCGTATAACCGGCCTCCTGTACACCTGTTAGTTAAAATATAAAGTGTTATCCAATGAAACACACAGATTTGATTTGTTAAAGATACTATATCTTATTTCACCAGATTTTCAAAAGAACTCTACTCCCAAACATTTTAATTATAGCTGGATTTTGAAACAACAAAACAAAACTATGCAGAACTAGTAACTCTCATTTGCAGAATTGTTTTGGTCTAAAAAAAAACCTCAGCCACTTCATTTTAGTGATGTAACAAATGCCAAGCTCTTTGGAAACATTCATTCCTCATCACCCTTTTATCCTGCTACACTGTGCTATTGTTAAAAGAGAAGAAAGAGCCTGGTAATCCTTCTAGGTGCAAGACAATAAGCCTGCACTAACAGCCATGAAGGAGAGCCACTGGACCTTTCAGAGAAAGACAACTCTTCTCAACTTCTGAAGGTGTTTGTAGTCAGCAACTACAATCTAAGCCATTTTCATTTATATGAGCCCCTCATTCAAGAACACTCTGCAGGCAGAGTGTGTGTCAGAGAAGACACACAGAGCAGAGCTCAACTCAGACTGAGATCATGTTGCTGTAGAGTTTAGCAAGCAAGAGCTCCCCCAGTGCTCTCCAGTTCTGACCAGTCCATTAGCTGCCCCTTTGCCTCCCTCCTCCCTTAAATCACATTCTGGTAAGGTCATATAAAAGTAGCATGAGTAACACTGTTAGATACAAGAATCAATATATTTACCTGGTTTTGCAAACATATTAATTTAAACAATAAAAAAAAAGATGAAAGAAAGAATAAAGCAGTGAGCTCCTGGTAAATCCAGCACAAACTGACAGAACTACCTGACCAGTTCCAGAAGCAAACACACACATCTGACCCGACCTGAAGGTTCTGAGTTGTAAGATAGTTACTAAATGCAGCAATTCGAGGTAACCAAAGGTAATGAAGACCCAGGAAAGTACATCAAAAGAGAAAGATGTCTCAAAGGAAAACTGAGCTATATATGGGCATCGTCTTTTCACGTGTGAATTCCACAGTAACAATGAACAACCCCAACCTGTTAGTGGCACTGAGTAAGCAACTATAAAAAATTCCATCAAGTTATATACAAATATGGGATTTCACACCACAGCAATGCAATGATGTTGAATACAATTTATCCACAAAAATTCTTAATTTAAACCATCAGGCTTAAATCCTTTTCTCTCATTTCTCAGAGACAGAGAATGAAGTAGAATTTTAATTAGGCCTTAAAAGATTTATTCCTGTTAAATAATATCTGAGTTTGGTACAGAGATGGAAGTTATTCAAAATTAAACAGTGCTCTTCATTCCAAAGGAATGCATTCTAACTCAGAGATAAACTGAACACCAAGCTTACACACTTGGATTTTACTAAAATGAAATCCTTGGCAAATACAACATCAACAGCTGTAATGCAAGGTTTCCCACAGTGTTTTATCAAAAATGTTGGCCTTGACCTGGAGCAAGCATTTGCAATTCAGCTGCTGTAGTATGGCAGAGCTACTCTTTACAAGCTACTGACTGTACCAATACTGTGAAACTCTGTTGAGGCTGAACTTTTAAATACACTACAGTCAAAAGTATTTTGTGGACTTGTCTCAGACTCAAGCTGAATCCAACCTACTGTCACTGAAGCTAAAATACGCTGTTTCCAGACAACAAACTTTGTAATCATAGAGCATATGTGAATTAAAATCTAGTTAAAACAAAACAAGCAAACAAAAAAAGAGATAAAAATCTTCCTTTGGCCATTCTGTATGAAGACAAGAAAACTTACATATCTAGGAAGAAAAAGGAATCTAGACAACAGCAAGATGGGCTTCTCAAAGAGAACTGAAACATGGGTAACTTCTGTCACGTTGTGAGAGAAGAAAAACTGCCCATGCTCCATTCTTGACAGCTGAGTTGAGTGGCTGCATGGAGGGAACAGCCAGTGAGCATGAAAGAACAAGGGTACAAACGCACAGTGGAACTGTCAGGTAAACTGTGCTGTGCTGTCATTACCTTAGTGACAAAAATGTTGCTGGGAGGGAACGAAAAAGGTGACTTGTTTGTTTGTTTGATGTTAAATTCCGTGTCTCTGGTGAAACCCCACGAAAAATGATACTCAATTATGTTCTCTGCACAGGTACAAAGACATTAATTTATTTTTTGTGACATGTGAGGAGCTCAATTCTGTGCTGTGAATAACACACACTAGAAACCATTTCAACCTGTAACTATAATCTACTTTTCCAATTATTTTATATAGTAATCAAAAGAAAAGACAACTCACTTTTGACATTTTATTCAAAACACTGACTATTTAATTTTCCTTTCACCTATCTGTTAATTTTTATTCTGTAGACTTAAATAGCACTCTTCTAAATACGGAGGAAAACACAAAGCAGATTCAAAAGACTCCTACACATAATGAGATGTTTCCAGTTCTGAAACATACAGCGATCACTCAAGTACTTACCATCTGCTAATCAACACAGCAAGGACCTTCCACCCTTTTGTCTTAAAACAAATCAATGCATTCCTCAAGTCACTTACCCTGTAGTCTCTGGACACACCCTCTGATGGGACCGACCCTGAAATCTGACTCGAAATGGTTGCAGCTATCAGTTGTTTACACCATTCCACGTGGGATCCAGTCGGGCTACAAAACGAGAAATTTCAAGTTATTTCGCAGTAATTCAAAATGTGTATTTTGAACAGCATAGCAACTGAGCAGTCCAGAAAGCAACACTGTAAGTGATCACTAACATCATAAAACTTAGTTTGCTTTGTGGGCAGAATGCAAGTATTTTACTGATCAAATGAGGAAAAAGAATTTTATTAGATCATGTCAGAGACACAGAGCTGTCAGGAGGTTAAAAGCGAAGTTAGGGTCCTAGGAACTTAAAAAATGTTACGTTCCTTATCCAGCGTAATTTTTATCATTCACACTCTTTTTCACTAAAGCCACCCATGGAATGAGTTTGGCCAAGTAATAGGAACTCCTTATACTGTCCTTATTAATATGTCCTGATTATTCTGTAAATCCTCAGAATTAAATTACTTCATGCTAGTATTAAAAAATTTTAACTGTGCTAATGTTTTATTCTATATTAAATGTTGAAAATACATGTTTTCTAAAGGGTAACTTCTTGTTAGCTGCATTTTTTTCCAATTCACGAAATAAACCCTGGATAATCTTCAGAGTTGGCTTTCCCATGCCACAGCACTGAATTGTACAGTGTAGGGTGTTGACAAGAACCCTAAAGCATCTGAACCACACTGAACCTCAGGTGATGCAATTTGAGAACAGTCCCCTGAACTAGTGCTGCTCACAAGTAATGCAGTACTGAGAGAGAGAAGCAATGACAGTCTGAAGTGCACTAGGTCTGCTTCAACACACACCGGAACCCAAGGAAGACCTGGGAATGCCAGAGAGAACTGTTCCCTGAGTGCTACCGCAGCCTCAGCTGATATCTTAGACAACCACCACTTTTCTTCAAACCACTCAGCTGGGCTCTTCTACAGATTGAATGCTTATTCAGAAGTCAAGTACAGAAAGAAAAATTTTTTTTTTTTCTTTTAGTTAATTCATAAACTAGCTTTGGATTCTGTGAATGTTCCATGACACTGAAGTGAATACACTTACATATACCCAGCACCCAGCAGGTGCATGGCACCTCGGACATTAAGACGGTGGGGTAACAGCCTTAGATGACCAATTACTACTGACAAGAGGTATTTCCTTACATTAACTCTGCCACTACAGCCAGGTATAAGGCAGAGATCTATGCAGCAACATACCTAAACGGAAGATCTTTCAAAACTTTTCTGATACATTTTAATAGCTTTCTCCCCACCTGCACATTCTACACAGGACTAGATCTCACGATGTTGTTTTGCAACTAAAACATGTCTACAATGGTCCTGCTTGAACAATAAAGATAATTCTCAGGTCAGGGCTGAACTCGAACCAGACTCACTTAGACAACTCTTCACTTGAGTTTTGCAAAAGAGCCCAAGGGCTAAATCCTACAGTAATCCTTTTCTTACCTCATTTATTTCTCCTTTTCTCACATCTCTTAATTTCCAGTGTATCTCTTCAGGGCTTGTCTAAGTTTGTTTTCAAATAAGCACTCACTTGTTAATTAAGAAAAGGATTTATTTTTCTATGGCTTATCTTCACCTGGAATCACTACATCAACAGAGCTAAAAGCAGCAGGAAAACGAATATGAACGGAGGGCCATCCCCTGAGACCAGTGTGGGGGATGTGTGAGTGTTCCGCAGAACACTGATCACACCAATGTGCCTTCTCCCCAGGCACCAATGGAGCACACACCAGTACTGACTGCCTTTGCATTCTGCCTCATCTGCAGTCACACACAGCCTGGCCTGGTACAACCGTACTGGCAAACAAATAAACTGTATGACAAATGGACATTATAACTGGCCCAGGGTAGAGCAAGATCAGGAGAAGAACGGAAGATGAAAATTAGGATAAGAAAGTGCATTAATAAGGAATACAAAAGTGTATGTTTTGATGATAGAAAATGGACAGTTGATTTCCATCCTCACTAGGATGGAAATCTAGGATTTTGTTAGGATTTTTTCCTAACAGAAAAAAGACAGAATACAGAGACTGGAACCTAGCACTGATTTTAAATATTCTTTTTTATTTAGTTTTCATCAGGGTGGGATTTCTGTTAATTTCTACTCTTTGTTTAAGGATTTTTAAGCTCAGTTCTGAAGTCTGCCTTCAGCTGGAAACTTCTGAGTGAAGGAATGTCTCTGCCAGCGGCTGCTGGAGGAGATGTGGTCCCACCTGGCACCCAGGGCCTGGCACCGTTCTGGTGAGACCCTGCGGACCCACGGCCAGCCGGGAAGCGAAGAGGCACCACACACCCCTACCAACAAACAGGCAGGACACCGGGACACACCGCACACATCTACAGGCACAGGAACAGCACTCCGGGACACACCGCACACCGGGGGACAGTCTGGGGACAGTCACAGCTCTGCAGATTAAATACACGCACGAAAAAAAACCCAATCGGGAACAGACTCAAAACCCGCGGACGGTCTCAGCCCGAGTTTGCAGGACGCTGCCCCAACTCCAGGGCCAAAGCCCCGCAGCCGCCTTAGCCTCGGCCAAGCCGGCGGCGGCACTGCCGGCACACGGCAACCGCAGCA